>ML803392.1:388428-407305 GCA_009831015.1 Picea engelmannii
CATTGATAGAAAGGAGGTTTACTTCTCCTTTGAGATTTGGTAATCCATACATGCCTAGGCCAACTTTCTCCACTGCTAAGTAAGGACCAAGCCATGATTTTTGGAATTTAGAATGTTTTCCTTTCTCTTCAAGTGGCTTATCTCATTTCAACACAAGGTCTCCCACATGAAAGTCCTTTTAACTCATGTACTTATTATCAAACCATCTCTTAATGGTCTATTGATGAACACAAAAATTCTTATTTGCTTTCTTTCTTTCTTCTTCAAGTTTAAGTAGGGTATCAACTCTCTTTTGTATGATGGGGAAATTTTTCCCTCGTGGGGTCTAGGATAACTGGAGAGATGGAAAGAATATATTTGGGGGAAGGATGGATTCTTTCTCAAAAACTAAGAAGTAGGGAGATGTTCCAAAATAGGATTTTGGATTACTCTATAAGGCCAATGAGCATTGGGTAAGTTTTTGTGCCAGTTTCTCTAATGGTCAACTACACTCCATTTAAGGATACTAATCAAGTTTTTATTGGGGGATTCAGCTACACCATTTCCCTCGGGGTAATAGTTAGCTACACATTGTAAAATGATTCCTCTATCCAAAGAAAACTCAATTAATTTCAAAGGAGAAAAGTATGTAGCATTATTAAAGACAATACTGGTTGGCACATCGAACCTGGTAAATATATGCTTCTCTAGAAAGTTGATTACAATTTCTTTGTTTACCTTTGTCAAAGGTAGAACCTCAGTCCATCATGTGAAGTAGCATGTTGCAGTTGAAATGTACCAATGTTATCTAGAAGAATGTGTGTTAATTTCTCTAATGACATCTAGTCCCCATTGCTCAAAATTTTCTTCAACAAGTACAGGTTGCAAATGGATTGTAAGTTTCTTCTCTCAGCCAACACACTTTTGACATGTCTTGCATTTCTAGGTGTAAGCATGAGAGTCCTTGAAGATTGGTGGCTAATAATACCTAGCCCTTAATATATTGTGGGATATAATTTCATTGGAAAAGTGTCCTCCTACAAGTCCATTATGTAATTATTTGAGGACTTTGTCAACATCTTGCTTCTCAAGGCACATAAGAAGTACACCACCATAATTCTTCCAAAACAAGATATCATTGACAATATACTACAAGGAATATCTTAACCCCATGGCCCTCTTTTGTTTTGGAATTCAAGTGAATTGGATAAGTCCCATGCTACAAATATTGTTTGAGATCATTGTACCTAGAATTAGATTAAGCAAGAACGTAGAGAATTTCCTACATGTAGAGTGATGTCTTTTTTTTTCATCCTTCTCCGAATGAATCAAATGGATCTAATGCTTCTTCTGCTAACTTGAATAGGCCTTTTCCTCTTCAGATTTGTGGATGTAATTCATCCAGTTTCCTCTTCACTTTCCAAGTTCCTTTTGTACAAATAGTGACCTCATTGTCGAGTGAGGCATTATTACCTTGGTATGTGTTTTGAGGATATAGGGTCTAAATTGTTTGATTGTCTTATAAAAATCAAAATCATGTTTATCAATCACTAGGTAACTCAAATCATACCCTTGTAGAACATTTCTCATGAGTGAAATTGAGCATTCATTCCCTTGCTCATCTTTCTGAGTCAACACTGCTTCACGGGAATGATCAAAGGAAAATATATATAAGGAGAAATCCTTACCAAATTTCAAGCTATGTAATTTTGGAGTTGATGCTATGGAAGCCTTCACTTTATCAAAGGCTTCATTTTCAATAGATGTCCATTTAAACTAGGCATCCTTCTTGATCATCTATTGAATATGTTTTACTGTGTCCGTGAAATCAACCATGAATCTCCATACAAAGTTTATATTTTTGAAGAAATACTACATAGACTTATTATTATTGGATATAGGGGTTTGCATCATATCTTTCATTCTTTCTAGGTCTATATAAACCCCATATTTTGAAATGGCATGCCCAAGTAACTTTCCTTATGAAACAAAAAAAATACTATTTTTTGGTTTCAAGGATATACTGTATTTTCTACACCTTTCAAATATCTATTTTAGATGGTGAGGATGGTCTAATATCCTCTTGAAATAGAATATAATTTCATTGATATATACCATAATTTTCTAACCAATTAGTCCTTTAAATGTTACATCCATAGCACGCTAGAAACTTTTCCCCGTGCTTATCGGTCTGATTAGCATTCTACAGTAGGTGAAAGTTCCCCACTCTATGCAAAAAGTGGTCCCCAATCGGTCATAATCACTACTAGAACCTTTTTGTAGCCAAAAAAACCCATATAATAATGAGAACATTTCATATCCAGAGATTATTTCAAGGATCTACTCCATAGGAGGAACAAGTAATTGTTAGTGTCATACGCCTAGTTCAAATTTTGGAAATCTAGAGAAAGTCTAATTTATGTTTTATTTCTTCCATGCACAAGATTAGCTACCCACATTGAATGGAAAACCTTGAAAATGATCTTGGCATTGAGACTCTTCTTTAGTTCCTTTTGTTTCAAAGGTTCCAATGTTGGGTGAATTTTATGTAGTTTATGTTGAAATGATCTTGCACCTTCCTTAAGGGGTATGATATGTTGGATGATGTTGGTGTCATAAGTATTGAGATCCTCATACATACAAGTGAACACATCCCTATATTTGGTAAATAAACGAATGAAGCTTTTTTTTTCCAGCATTGGTACATCATGTTCCTAAATTGATGAATTTGGGATTCTCTTGAGTACCCAAATTGATTAATATGTGCATCATAGAAGAGTTGTTCATATTTATGTTGATAGTTGATTGAATTTTGGACTATAAGATGAACAAATTTTCCATAGTTATCATTCCTTTGGTTATTAGGTTATTTCTCGTCTCATTAGATTTATTTTTTCATTTATGTACATCATTTTCATGTTCCTCATCGACAATGATAGAAAACCTAAAAGTGCTAGCATTAGTGAGGAATTATATGATATGTTCGTCATCATTGAAACCCTCCAGTTTTTATTGTTGTCAAGTACTAAAGTCTTGAAAATCAATTCAATAGATAAGTTGTTATTAATTGAGGTGAATCTTGAAGTTGCATTAGCTGGAGTATTGCATTAGCTGGAGTATCTGCAACAACGTTTAGTGAACGAGGAATAGAAGTAATATTAAAGGCTTCAAAATTATTGATTAACCTCCATACCTCTTGTTGGTAACCTTTTAAGTGCATCAATAGATAGTGTATAGAATTCTTTACCTACCTAGCAATTAATTAATAATCACCAAAAACCTTTAAGCATTTCACCTTGAGTTCAATGGCCTTCTTCAAACATTAAATCGAGGCCTCCTATTACGTAGTGTTGTTAGTGCATTCAAATTTTAATCAATAGGAGATTATATTTTTCTATTTTGGAATGTATGTTAAAATGAAACCTACCTTGTCTCCTTCTTGGGACCTGGATCCATCAAATAATAAGGTTCAAATGTTAGTACCTAGATCTAAGTTAGTGGAACTAATACTAGCTACTTCTACTATTGTACAGTCATTTGCACAACTCTGAGTGCAATGAAGGAGTTCAGACAATGTATCTGGTTGCAAGGGTGATTTTTGAGCTACATAACACCCATAGTTAGTTTCCAAAAAATAATTTCCCAATACACAATGAGAGAATTTGATCTATTTGTTCTGACCTTCAAATTTGTGAATGTTTGTTTCATGTGGGCTTAGTTTTCAACCCTTATCTCATTCATTCATCCCTTGTAAGGTAACCACAAATGGGACCAGCTAGTAGCAAAATATCCCTGCATATTTTGTGACGAATCCCTACTGAAAAGCAAGCCATATGCTTCAGAAATATCAACCACTAAAATACCAATGATTTGAGAGACCATGGGGTCTAATGTTAGTATGATTCTTAAATCTTTCAATTCATCCATAAATTTCACATTAGATTTATCTAATCAAATGATCCTATTCAATCATTTGGAAATAATATCGTTAATTCTCTAATAGAAAGAATAAGGCATTGCATTGGAAGATGTTCTTGAATCTACCAAACAATTGTGCACATTGTAATTGTAGATTTCAAAGGTTAGAAAAAAAGGGGGCATGAGTGATTTAGAGTATGTATCTATACTAGATGCATTAATGATAGCATTAGGTGTTGTTTTGTATTCATGTTTGTTCTCTATGGGTTTGGGATTATTCTCCAGGGTAGCAATGGTTTTTGGCTATGAGTTAGGAAGATAATTGAATGTATTTAGGAGTAGATATTTTTGTTGTGGTAAAGTATAGATGTCAAACATAGCAACATTATCTTTTGTCTTCTTCATGTATTCTATGAATTGTATTCCATGGGTTTCATGGTCGGGGTACTTGTTGATGTCTTGTTGATTATTGTAGTGCTAGTGGCAGATTTTAATTGAAGGGTAGAAGCATTACTTTGAGTCGGGGTGGGAGGTGTGACCTTTCTAGAAGTTAGAGTTGGCTTAGAAGGAAGAGCGACATTAGGAAAAAGTCCTTTACTCCTTAGGTTATAGCTTTTTTAGGTAGGCTAGGTGGCCTATGCATCTCATAATTATATTTTTCCTACAATTTCACTATCTAAATTTACTACCAAGCCCTAGAGGAACTTGACAGATCCTTCAACCATGTCTTCTTCTTATGTTGTTTCTTTAGTCTCGGCCTCTTGGGTTGAATTCTCAAAAAGAGACTATTGGTCAAGTAGTCAATTAATGACCAATTTAATTGAATTAAAAAAATATGGATAAGGATTCTCGGAATGATTGGCTTGATTATATGTGAAAAAGTGGTCCATTCCTACTTTAGGATCAGATTTGAGGCTTTTATAGACTTTTCTTGGTTATATCCCTTTTCATGGAAGGGTCAAAATGGTTTTTGATTTGATGTCTCTTCCTCAGAGATTCTTTTAAGGTCAACAACTTCATTAGATAACTTCTTTACCAACTTGAGGACACCTTCCATATATGCAGGTTCCTTTTCTGGGGTTTTGGTCAATAATAAAAGTTTCTTCCCTATAGTTACAACCTTGTTGTATCCCCCCCACTAGGTTCCCTCCCAATGTGAGCATCTATTTTTCTACCTTCATAGATTCTTCAAATTTTTCTTCTAAGGTGACTTTACCAGTTCGTTTCATGAACATGAAAATATAGGTATTCAAAGAAAACATGCAATACTCCATTGCTACTACCTCACCTAGTAGAGCATCAGTATGGAGTTCGTTAAGGAGGTGGAAAAGCATTGATTAAAATATGTAATACTTCCATTCTTCATTTTCCATTTTAATCATGATTAGTTCTTTCAGAAGGGTGGTGGTATTTTTTTGTTCACCAAATTTACTAAGGAATTCCCTTTCGAAGTCATCCTAGCCCCTAATGGACCCAATTGGTAGATTGTAATACCAGGTAGACGCTTTATTTTAAAAAAAAATGTAAGGAAACAATCTATAAACTACATATGTATGCTCTACATTCAAAACCCTTGCAGAAAGATAGAAATTATTAATGTGATCTTCAGGAACACAGGATTTATTAAGGTCAAACTTGGTTAAAATATTCTTGGGATGTTTGGGTAGGTCATGCAGTTTCTCTCTCAAGTTCAAAACCCCTTGGGACATCCATGCAGGGATTTGAGGTTGATTTCCTACCATTGGGTTAAAACTTTCACCAGTTTTATTATTTGGTTTAGGCTTAAAGGATGAAGATCGAGGTGAGTCTGGAGATTACAGAGAAAATTGTTATAATGGTTGAGAGATACCGTGCAAGGGAGGTTCTATTAAATCTTTGAATAAATCAACAAGAATATTTTGAAGATTCTATTAAAAAAAATAGAGTATTCCCACACACAACGAACATATTCAGTAACCACACTCACACAACCAAATCAAAGATCAATACACTAATGTTTTTACATAGTTAAAACCCTCGAAGAGGGAAAGAGTCCACGTCCCCAACCAACATGACCACTTGAGGCAATATATTAATGCAAAATAAAAATATTTTACAAGATATTTTCTCACAATCAATCATCAGCAAATGACCCTCCATGCTCTTTAAATGGAGATCATGGACCAATCAGGTGTTAATCTAGGGATCAATATAGTCATTAAGATTAAGGAGAATATGAGTTGTCATATCACTCTATGTCTAGAACATATCGTGATTGTTGAATTGCATAACTACAAATTCATACTAATGCATACCAAATAAACATACTTTTACCTAAAGACATATTATACCAAGTTGACCTTAACTAACTCCTAAGTGTTTGAATATCCTAACATTCCCCCTTAAGAACAACTTGGGATAGGATTGAAGGAGTTACAAAGGTGACACAATAGGAGAAGGAAAGAGGTATTAGAGCCTATTCTCCCCTTAATGACAACTTCTTAAACTCCTAACATAGATTGAAGTTTGGAAAATTTTGCTTCTGTAAGAGACTTTGTGAAAATGTTTGCAACTTGATATTTTGTAGGGAAAAAGATCATTTCAATAAGTCAATCGTGAATGAACTTTCTAATGAATTGAATGTGTATCCCAATGTGTTTGTTGCGCTGTTGTTGAACTGGATATTTAGCAAGCTTCATGGAACTTTGATTGTCACACCAGAGGGTGGTTGGATGTTGTTGCTGGAATACAAACTCTGAAAGGATATGTCGAAGCCATAAGGCTTCTTGACTTTCATTAACCATTATTCAGTACTCTTCTTCTGCTAAAGAAAAAGAAATTGTATGTTGTTTTTTACAAGCCCAAGTGATAGGTCCAAAACCAATGCTAAAATCATATTCTACAGTAGACTTTTGATCATCAAGGTCATCGGCCCAATCTGAAATAGTGAAACCAACCAACAAAGGAGTCCCCTTTGAAATGTAATGTATCCCAAATTGAACTATACCCCAAACATACCAAAATATCCTTCTTTTTTTTTCTTTCCAATGGCTTTTATGGGGTGTTTGCATATACCAGGAAACAAGACGAAATATAAATACAGGTATGATTCAAATACAAAAGGCCCACCAACTAATTGACAATACAAAGTGGCATTGAATTTAGGAATAGTACAGGTGGCAGCAAGTTTGAATTCGAACTGGAAGGGAGAAGGGGTTGGTTTAGAATATTCCATGTAAAATTAGCGAAGAATTTCACATGCATACTTATACTAGGAAAGGGGGATTCCTTCCTTAGTTTGCAATACTTAGATGCCAATGAAATAATGAAAATAACCTTAAGTATGTCATTTCAAATTTATTTTTAAGGTTGTATTTCACATGGGTTAAAATTTTAGGGTCACTACCAGTGATGATAAGGTCATCAACATAATGGATCAATATTATGAGATGCATTCCTACTTTCTTGGTAGATACATTACATTCAGAATGACATCTAGAAAATATGGTGTCAAAAAGGAAGATGTCCATTTTAGCATACCAAGCTCAAGGATCTTTCTTAAGACCATAGAGAGATTTCTCAAGGAGAAAAAAAAGACTGGAGTCATTATGAGCATAGATTGGAGGTTGTTCCATGTATATTTCTTCTTGTAAATACCCATGCAATAAGGTGGATTTAACATCCATCTGATGGAACTCCCATCTATGTGAGGCAACAAGGGATAGAACGAGGCGGGTGGAAATCATTTTGGCTACAGGTGAAAAGGTTTCATTGTCGTTAATTCCTTCAACTTGAGAAAATCCTTTGGAAACTAACTAGGCCTTAAGTCTTTCAACACTTTCATCTAATGCATACTTAGTTATATATAACCATTTGCATTGAACAAGTTTTCTTCCTTTTGAAATACATACAAGATCCCAAGTATCATTCGCCATTAAATAACGATATTCTTCATTCATTGTTGTGCCTCAATATAGATGGCTAGAAGCTTCTGCAAATGTGTATGAATCATGACTCTTTGAAACTTGATCCAAAAGAGAGGAGGATCGCTAGAAGTGTGAATGTTTCTAACGATGATCTAAAGGATCACTAGCAAGATCACTAGTTGCTTCTCATGTTGAATGGACCCATCTAGGAAGTGGTGTTGTTGGTGCATGTTCATGTTGAATGGACTCATATAGAGGAAGGTGAGAAGGAAGATATGTATTTTCATTCTCATTGTCATCATCTAAAGAAGAAACCAAAATAGAAATAAAATATGGTGCAAATGTCAAAGATGTCTCATAGGACAAAGATGACACAAACATCAAATTAGGCTCGTAGGCCAAGATATTTTCATCAAATTTAACATCTCTTATAATAATTATTTCATTGTAATGACGTTGAATATGTTGGTAACATTTGATGTCTTTAGTATATCAACAAGAATACACTTCTCACTTCTTGGTTGTAATCCTTTCCTTTTCTCATCAGGAATGTGAGCCCATGCTACACTGCCCAATACACAGAAGTGGCTTACATCTGGCTTAATTTCAGTCCATGCTTCTTCTAGTGTTATATTTTTTAAAGCCTTCGTGGGAGTGCAATTTACTATGCAATTGGTACAATTGATTGTTTCTACCCAATAATGAATACTTAATCCTTTATATTGGATCATACAATTATCCATTTCTTTTAAAGTGTGGTTCTTTCTCTCAACAACACCATTTTGTTGTGGAGTATATGGAACAATATGTTTCATTTGAATGGTGTATATAGTATAGTAGGTTGTAAACTTGTTGTCCACATCTTGGTCACCATTATTTTTCTTAACCTTTGCAGTTTATGTCCGGATTGTTTTTCTATAAGGACCTTGTAGGCCAAAAACATGTCAAAAACTTCACTCTTGAGTTTTAAGAAGTAAACCTAAGTGCGTCTGGAGAAGTCATCAATTAAAGTTATGAAGTACTTGCACCCGGAGAAAGAAGAAGAAGAAAGCGGACCACACAAATTACTGTGAACAAGTTGCAAAAGAGCCAAGGCATGCCAAAAGGCACATTTGTCAAAAATATTCCAATGATGTTTTTCAATAACACAACTGGCATAAACACCATCTCTGCAAGAAACAAGAGGAAGACCAGTCACCATATTTTTATTACATAGTTTTTGTAATGAGTGGTAGTTTAGATGACCAAACCGCTCATGCCAAAGTTTGTTAAAGTCATCACTATGAGCAACAATAATTGATGGAAAATAATATGACCCAAAGTTGTCAAATTTCTATAACCTGGTAATATCATCAACAATTCTAGTTGCTAGCACATGCTTAAGATCTTTTAAAACCTTGATTACAACTTGGTAAGGTGAAAAATCTATCGTTTTACCTTCACCTAAATGAGTGATATGATACATTGATAGAAGGTTGCAGGAAATACTTGGAACACATACACATCATTGAAATGATCGTTATCTACCTGAATTGTTCTGGACCCTACAACATTAAGAGATATATTATCACCAACAAATATGTGTTTAGTGTTACATTCATTAAGAGAGGAAAAATGGATTTATCCTTAGCCATATGATAAGATTCTCCAAAATCAATAAGCCACACATCAAAAGAAGAAGTATATGTTGCATTGAAGAAAAACCAAAAGTAGAAAGTGCATAGTCAAACATAGTAGACCATTTTTTACTAAATCCAATCATAGTCAAATATCTTCCATCATGGACACCTAAAGTCAACCATGGTCATAGTCAAACATAGTCAATCATAGACAAAAATAGTCAAACATAGTTAAATCATTGTCAAACGTAGTCAATCATAGTCAAATATATTCAATTATCCCACCCCCCCCTCCACACATCGGTCATCAACTAGCACAACCACATAATTAAAAGAGGTTGATATTATGTCAATTGACGCCATTAGTTTTGATAGGATAAAAATGGAATTGATCGCCATATATCAACCACTTTTAATTATGTGATTGTGCTAGTTTATTCCTCATAAAGAAGTTGCAGACACTCACTCTATTTTAAGCAAGTATTTGAGAAACATAAACAAAAAACATGGACTTGAAATAAAATAAAAATCTTGAAAGGAAATTAACGCAGTAATATACAAAATCTAAGTAGCATAAATGAGAATCTTGAACTTCCAAAGAGATTAAATAATTTTCAAACAAAGTTGAAATATGTGATATTTAAAAAGATACACTAGCACACCTTTAGTGATTCATTGTAGATGTTTGTTGCAAAATTAAAGCAATATCCAACCAAACTCAATTCTAACCTAAACTTGCTTGCAAATTAGTTGATGAGTAGCATTTTGACATTATATCCTTTGAGAAGTGTTGATGTTTTAATTATACAACTAGTAGTTGTGGTTCTTCTTTATTATTAAAATCATTTAGCACATTAGTTGCATAAATAAGATCATTGAAAGAGAGGCAATCACAGAAACAATAGAGACACACAGATTATCCTAGGAAACCCTCATGGGGAAGAAAACAACTTCTCCTCCAAGACTTGTGCAATTTTTCCTCTTGTTGCATAGATTATCAGTGAGTGAAAAAATGAGGCATTGGCATCCCTTATAAATAGTGGTTTGGCCAGCCTAAAATTAGGTATGGGTCGACCTGTCACTTTTCCCTCTTAATTTACATTTAATTTTCAAGGCACAAAAGGGTCGACTTTTACAAAGGAACAATAGGGCCTAACAAATATAATATAATAATATTATTCAACATTACCTCTTAGGTAGAATATTCTTCAAAGTTTTAATATTTCAACACTCCCCCTTAAAAAGAAGGGTATTATACTAACAACATTAATAACAATTGATTGGACTCAATACATCATCAAGAGGAGGAGGCATCATCATCAACATCTGTAACATTGTCTATCATATCTATAGGTCATCAAAAACAAAATCACATCATCAAAATCAGTAGAAACTGAACATCATCATCATATGCAGCACGGAGTTGGAGTAATATCATCATCATCATCAACATGAAGTTGGAACATCAACATCATCAACATCATGAAGCTGGAACATCAACATCAACAGCATGAAGTTGGAACAACAACATCAACAATAGCATGAAGATGGAAAATCAACATCAACAACACGAATTTGGAACAACAACATCAATGGCAACAGAATGAGACATGAGCATCAACAACATCAACAACAACAATGAGCACTCCAACAGACCATCCATCCGGACCTTACGAGATCTATCCAGGTATAATAAAATCCCCTAGGATATAAATCCTAACGAGTTTCCACACTACTGACCACAACAAGTATATACATACATAGGCACTCTGATAAACTGTCCATCTAGACCTTACGGGATCTGTCCAAGGATGATCAATGCCCTAGTATATAAATCCTAACGAGCTACCATGCTAGTGGTCAGGATATTATAGTATCATCAACATCACTCCCCCTTTCGAGGGAAGTCCTTTCAGACTATAACAAGCTTGTCTTGGAAGTACTCAAACTTCACACAAGACAGAGGCTTAGTAAACACACATGCTACATGCTCATCTATGCCAACATATTGGGGCTTCAAAACTCCCTTATGTACCATTTCACAAATGTAGTGGTACCAGATCTCAATGTGCTTCATTTTATCATGGAACATTGGGTTCTATGTCATCTTTATGCAGCTCTAGTTATCACAAAAGATCACGGTAGCATCCATCTCTAGGTCAAAATAGACCTGTCAACAACTTCTGAAGCCATATGGATTCACAAATGGCGGAGCATGCTGCAATGTACTCCACGTTTTCCATACTGAGAGAAATATTGGACTGCTTCATGTTTTCCCACGAAGTCATGGTTGGCCCCAAACTGAAACAACATCCTGAAGTGTTTTTCTTTCTGAAGCCCTACCATCCCAATCTGAATTAGTATATCCATACAATTTAAAGTCACAATCTCCAGTATAACAGAGGCCATAGTCCAATGTACCCTTAAGGTATCTCATCACATGCTCTGCAGCTACAAGGTGAACATGTCTAGGCTCCACCAGATACCGACTCAAGGTGTTCACAACGAAGCATATATCTGGTCTCGCATTCATCAGATACATCAACGAACTAATCATTTGTCTGTATAGAGTAACATCAACTATTTCTGACGAAGTATCAGCCAATAACTTCAGATTCGTCTCCATAGGAGTGGACATGGTTCTACATTCCATCATGTTGAATCTCTTCAGAATTTCCACAGCATTCTTTCCTTGACTAAGGAAAATCTCTTCTGGGCTCTGCCATACTTCAAGACCTAAGAAATAGTACATCGGGCCTAGGTCCTTCAATGACAATATTCTCTTACAATCTGTGATGATCTTTTCTTCATCGGTTAAGAACAAGTCATCCACATATAACAACAATATAATTGGTCCATCATTCTCAATCTTGAAGTAAAGGTCGGGATCAAATTTACTGTTGGTAAAGCCGAAGATCATCAGAAAACTATCAATCCTACCATACCAAGCTCTTGGAGTTTGCTTCAACTTGCAGACATGAGCCTTCATGTCCTATACTTTGAAACCAAATTTGCACATCACATTGTACCAACCTAGTACACTTTCTCAATATGCATAATCATGTGTTGTTTCTATGTGATTTCTGCAAAGAACTATTTGTCTCACTGCCTGAGAGTATGTCCTCTACTTTTTGTGCAACTGTTCCTTCTAGAACCGGGACTCTGCACCTGCACCTGTTATTTCTGAAGTTGAGAATGATCGCTCTATTTTCATTTTAGTTGTTGAACTCTGAGAGTAGATCCTATATTCCATCATGATGACAGGTTCATTTTCTCCCTCTGAATCTTATACTGCATCGACTTCTTTTAATTGATCATGGTTGTTCTATATATACATTTTCTTATTGTTGGAGCAAGTGTCTCGTCATAGTCTTCTACCTCTTGCTGGAAAAATCCTCTAGACACAAATTAGGCTTTGTACATATTTATATTGTTATATGCAATCATGATTGATCTATTAGATCAATATTGGAATTCACCACTAACCTCCCTTCTTGTCTCAAAGCAAAATCCATATCCCAGACCTTCTAACTAGCTTCCTCCTCTGTCACTAAAACAAGGGAATATTCCCATGAGATTTCACATCTCCTAGAAGTCTCTGAAGCTATGATCTAGTATTCTCAACTCATGGCATTTGTCTGTCAGTCCTAGAAGACATATCTTTTTCCCATCTGATCCTTTATTAGATCATACTTACTCTTAGTCTACATGTTCCCTCTGAAGCTTGACTCCCTATGAGTCTATATAATCTTCGGATCCATCTTCTCCCTCTGATATGACACATCAATGATATATGACTTTACTTCCTACAAAGTGTCATAGTAACATGTTGGTCTCTTTCTGGTTACTGCATTGATTCTGGGTAGGCCCTTCTGGCTCTTCTAATTCTTCTTGATGATCTGAAGAGTGATCAACTGCACTAGAGGGATTTGTTTTGTTATCTTTGGAGCCTTTTGCTCCTCATGTTCTGTCTTCATATGAGATTTTGTGTATCTAGAAAAAATATTTTATTCTTCGTCTTCTTCAGTAAATGGATGTATACAATCATGTATACAACTTGGATATTCTGCTCCATGTCTCATCTAATATGTTGCCTCCTACAGTCGTCACTATAGCTCCCCCGGGTTTATCACTTGTGACCTGCCTAGAACAAGAGAAACGGGGGAGAAATGATAGACAAGAATAATACTCTTTATAATAATAATAATAATAACAATAGTTAGAACGATCGTCACAGTAGCTCCTTAAGAGATATCACTCGTGACCTCCCTGAAACAAGGGTTAAAAGTAAAAAAATACAATAATAAGGAATGAGAGAAATACTCTTCTAGTGTTGTGATCAATCATTCCTCCATGGTAACCTAGAAACAAAACAAGAAGTTTCTCCTAGAGGAGATGTTAGTTATATCTAGTAAATGATTAACATAAGAATTTATCTCAATATTTCTCACATGCTACCAAGTATTCAATAATAAAAAAATTCAAAGATTGTTATCACAACTATAGTGTTTAGCAGTTATCAAACTTGATATGTGTAAATTTGAATCTTATCAATTTAATCAATCAAACATGGAACCTAGAGTCTTATCCTCAAGAATGAGTGTGTTGATTTTCTTTCGATTCTCCTTCACTCAAGATGACAAGTATTTTCTTCAACCTATCCTTTGTACTAACATAATATACTTTCTTGACAGAAAACTAGATTAGAGAATCAACTCTATAATATCAAATTTAATTAATCTAATACTTTGACTTTAATTTTGACCAATGATTAGTATGATAGTCATAACTTCAACAGATCACCTATATGTTCATAAGATCACAATAATTCCATAACAAATAGAGGCATATCAAATTAATCAAACCTAGGGTGCATTGTTCCTCTAAATGTGTTGGATCTAAGATCCTTATGGATCTATGATTTTTGTTTAGACAAAAGATCCTTTCTCTTGCAAATAACCTTTAGAATAATGATACAGTTTGAACATATGTAAGTACGTACCTCTGACAGTATCAGTAGGTAGTGGCACCATCCGGAAGCAACAGAAAGAAATAACGAACCATTAAAACTTCAAAGGTGTTTCAACTTGTAACTTCAATTTAGCTTGATATTTTCTAGGGTAAGGCGCACTAGGACAATAAAAATCAGTCCCAACACTTCACAAAAAATTTCACTGCAACTGGTATTGCAGCTGGTGTAATGACCCTAATTAGATAAATGATTAAAGATTTCAAAGTAAAATTAATTAAAGAAAATAATTGTGGTTAACTGAGTAATAATTTAACTACAGGTCACATTTAATGACCTGAGAAATAGATTTAAAAGATCAATGAAAAATGTTATAAAAATGGTTGTGTATGCAGAGGGGCGATGAATCCTGAGAAGATAAAACATTGAAGGGGGACGAAGGGCGGAGGACGGAGGGTGGTTGGAGTAGTAACTGCATGAGTCGGCGAAGGAGGAATAAGGGAAAGGGGAAAGGTTGACGAGAGGATTATTCGACAGATGAGTGATTTTATGAGGACTTTTGGACTTGTTGTGAGCACAGAGTTCGGACTGTGGCTTTTGATCAGTTGATGCACTGAGTTGCTGGAGGTTTTGGGCACGGAGGGCCAGGATATCCGTAGATATCCTGGAGCTAGGTAGTTTTCCTAGTTGGCAAGGAGGACAGTAGTTTTGGGCATTTATTTTCCTATTTGTGGCAGGGTTGATCTAGTAGCAGGAAGCAGGAAGGCAACAACGAGGCACAGAGGCAACGGAAACTAGCATCAGAACCAGGCACCTTGTTAAGTTATGTATTTATTTCTTTCTGTCATGAAATCAGTATTTATTGATAAATCTAAGTTACTGAAGTTGTTGTTATGAAAATCAATATTATGCTAGGAAGTTACTGTTTCAGTTTACGAAATAAATTGCTTATGAAACGTAACGATGTTTAGAAATATATGGTTGTTACATATGGTATCATAGCGTCTTAGTTCGAAATCTAGGCCTAAGGGCCAAAACCCCGAGTGTTAACTCCAGCCACGCTTAAACTACAAACAAAACACGTTCAGTTTGACCCAATATGAATGATGCAGTATCCGAAAATATACAGGTAGTACCCCTACATTACCCAAGCAAATAATCTCATATATTACAAGCAACAGCTTTAGGCAATAACCTTTAACTGGATTATAAATGGATAATACAGTCTTAGTCTGAATATCTAAAGGAATGCCTTTAAAATAGTGGCAGCAAACCAGATAGTTGCAAGTATCACTTCCCACAAAATGACTATCCTTAAAGCAACCTAAATAAAGCTATTAAGCACGAAAAACAGAGATGATAACTTAATTTTATTTTGAGCAATACTTGTCAATGAAGTTTCGGGTAGAATAGACACCTGAAATCGATGAAAATGTTGAGGGAAACTTATGTCTAAGGCTTGAAGTTGGTAAGAAATAATAACTACATGAATTATACTAAATAAAATGCAAAAAGGACATTTGCAGGACCTTGAAAAGGCCTACTTCATCTCGAACTTACCTGAATGAGAAACTACCAATGCGCAGTCAGGCAAAAGAAATTTAGAAGACTTGTACTGCACGGGAATAGCGTAAACTAGTTGTCTGTACTAACCTCAGTGAAATTATAAATAATGAAGAATCTCAGGAACTATAGACCCATACAAATTTTAACCTTGCCAAGAAAGCAATTTTAACACTACATAATGTTTTATGCAACCAATTGATTATTCCGGAGGAGATCTGTCTATTACGTGGGAGAACGGATATGAGCCATCAGATCTCGGGAGAAACCCCATCAGCCGTTAGATCTCGAAGAAGTTGCGTCAGGTTTAAGTCTTAGCGCGCAGAGGAGGAGTCCCGGAAGAGTCATCGGGATATCAGAGTCATTGGGGTTTTGTAAAGACAAAGAATCGAGACCTTGAGGTTCTCGAAATCTCGAGAACGGATCCCAGCCATTGATCTCGGCAGGGACACTCATCAGCATTCTGGGGAGGTATCAGAATTTTACCCATCGGGAATTTCAGAGGTGTAGAACCGTTGCGTCAAGGAATCACGATACGCGATTTCCCGATAGGATCAGAGCCGTCGGATCGGGCGGGGAAAGAAGATCTGGACCGTTGAGGCGTCTACATCCAGCAGGAGCTCAGGAGGAGCCTACAGAAGAAGGAGACCGACAGCCGTTGGATCTCACATAGAAATCTCGTAATCTGTTGGATCGGGAAGAGTTGCGCGGATATTAGCCTCTGGAAGAGGAGCGCACGAAGAGGATTTATCGGAGCCGTCAGATCTTGGATCAGATCGCCGACAGTCCTCTGATCTAAAAGAGTTGCACTGAGGTTAAACTTTTGTGAACAACAGGGGAGAAATCCCGACAAGATCTGGACCGTCTGATTGGCAGGGGACACGTGGCGGAGATCGCGCGAGAGTCGGGATATTGGCCATCGGGAAATCGGAGTTCTCGAGGTCATGAGAACCGGGACCTTGAAAGTCTCGAAATCCCGAGAGTCAATCTGAACCGTCCATCTGAGGGACGGGTGTTGGAGATCCGGAGCGGGTTGGAATATTAGCCATCGAGAAATCGGCATTCCCATGGACAGGTGATCGGGGAAATCCAAGTGAAAACCCCGATGAGATCTGAGCCGTCCGTTCACACGGGACAGGTGTTAAGGATCAGACGAAAGTCGCAGATCGGGAAATTAGAGTTCTCGAGGGCAAGAAAACTGAGACATCGAGAGTCTCAAAATCTTGGAGGAATCGGGACCATCCATCTGCAAGGACAGGTGGCAAAGGATCGGGCGCCATCAGAGTTTTGTTCATCGGAGAATCGGGGATTCCAGTGACAAGCGGTTTATGCAGTGTGAATTCGCGATCCGTGAAAACCCCGATCAGTGGAGGCCAGTTGTCAGCGTAACGGGGCGTCGGGATTTGGACGATCGGGAATCCCGCGGGTGTATGCATCGAGGCATCACAAACCCCGTAGCCCCGACGGGTTAAGGTAAGTGGTCACGGGGTGACGGTCACGTCGGCCAGGGCTAAGCTAGAAGGGCTAGTGTGATCAAAGGTACGTCGCGATTCGGGGAATCGTGAGTCTTGGATACATGCGCACTTTGACATGGGAAACCACGTAGCCCCGATGGAGAGTATGACTGTGGTCATATACGAATAGGTCACATGGACCAGAGCCTATCCAGGAGGAGCTAAGGGCAAAGGACTCATCGGAAAATTAGAACCTAAAATCCCGACAAGGAGGTATAGAGCTGCGGTCTTATGGGAGAGGGTCGTATGGACCAAAGGGCCTAGTCAAAGAGGGCCAGCGCATAGAGAAGGGCGTGTCAGTGATCGGGGATTTGAGAGTACTGTGACTCTCGACAGTGAGAAGTGGAAAACCCCGAACCCCGATAGAGAATCTGGGGCAACCACGGTTAGGAATAGAGACCGGGCAGAGAGGAAAAGGACTTGTGGATTGGGTCGTGTTTTGACAGGGATTCCACTTGGGAATCTAAAGAGCCGCTTCGGCTCAGCAGAGATATTTGAATCGATCCTGTGAGCAGGAGGTCAAGTGAAGAGACCCTGCGGGGTGATAGATTGGACCTCGTCTGCATCAAGATGCATATGCACAGATGAATAAATTTATAAATAAAAATGAAATAAATTAAAAGCGAAATACCAAAATTCGTACAGAGCGGGAATTACAGGCAAATCATTTTGTTTGAAAGAGGAAATTACCATTCATTACCATAAAGTAAGGAAGGTTTATGCAGATTCTTGACTCAATTAACTCAGCGTTCTTCATGAAGGTACTGAAACTGTGCACAACATGCGGGCTGAATCGTACCTCTTACTATAGCTGAGGGCGAGCTCCGCAAAATGTACAGACAAGGGATTGGTTCCCAACATTTCAAGGAGACTGGACTCCAGGTCTTGGATCTTATCAGGGGCCATACCAATATACTCTGTTTCTGCAAAACGAACCGGTAAAGTGCTCAGAACAATGGTGTGGATGTGAGCCATGGCAAGGGAGATTCTGAAGACCTCTGAGCAGAGTAGAGGCAGACCTATGGTGGACGAAACCTGATGTGAGGAAAGTCCCAGCGGATGAGAAAGTGGGACAGAGGAAGAACGCGAAGAGAGTTGAAAGGTTGACAGGTGTAGAAATTGGGGGTTAGATACGAGGGAGCTTATGAAATCCAGACGAGCACATGGAACCCATGCATGCCTGAACCCTTGTGCATACGTTCAATTATATATATATATATATATATATATATATATATATATAATTCAAAGTAAATTAAATAATTCAAAAGTAAATTAAATAATTTAGTATAAATAATTTATATATATATATAAGATTAAGTTAGTATAAAATTTAAAGTAAAGATAATTTGAGTTAAATTAGTGTAATAATAATTTTAAAATTAATTATTTTATTTAGTGTAAGGTTAA
>ML803392.1:433231-451460 GCA_009831015.1 Picea engelmannii
AACCTCCTTTTACCCAACTTAAATGTTCAAGTACAAGATGATTCCAAATGAAAATGTCTCCTTGGTATATATAGGAGACTAGGAGGTATAACTACAACTAATGGAATAAATCCGACATAAATAAAATAACATTACTAATGTAATATGCCCCAATTAAGGGGTAATGATCCAATATTAGGGCTTAACATTCATGTCCAAAAATTAGATGAGAAACAATAATAACATTGCACAGTCTACAAAAGGACGAAATCCAAAAATTAAATTGTTTCCCGTATAGTTTCAGAATAATAAGTCCATCATAAGGTCCAAGAGGAATTGCCCCTATTCATGGCAAAGCAATGCTATTTAGAACAAGTCCCTAGTTTTTTCCTCATATCATGCAAGATAGAGACAGCTCTACTTTAAAAAGCATTTACTAAAACAAAATAACCATAAAGATAAGTCTGTTGAGACCACTAATCAAAAATAGTTACATCATTAAAACACTGTTTTTCAAAAACGAAATTACAAGTCCATTGTATTCCCAACTTTTGACTTGTTCTTTTAATCTTTTCACATTGACCTGTTGTTCACCTGAGAACAAAGAAAAACAAAATCTAAAATAGAAAACAATCAAATAAATAAATTTAAAAGACAAGCTACAGAATCTTCGATTCTGTAGTTGGTCTAAATAAAAACAAAATGAAAACAAATTCAGTTATTATTTAAACAAATCCAATCATGAATTACAATAAAAGTATTTACCAATTAGAATTTTGAAAAGGAAACATCAGACAAATTCAAATTTACAACAGCATTGAAACTAGTGGAGTTTTTTATAATCACATCTCCTGATCTCTTGAAATGTTTGTTCTCCCTGAGCGAATTCGATCGGATGCTAGTTCTAAGATCATCATTTTCCTTTTCCGGAACTGATTTCCGAGTCATTAATTGATTCAATTGAGCCCGTAGGTAAGGGATGTCTCGATAATATCTTTGGATCCAATCAAAACAACTTTCACAATACACCTATTCTAGATTTGGCAATGGATGAGTTCGGTTTGAAGTAAGAGGTTTTCCATGTTCCATAATCTTTTTGAGATCATATTGAATACCTGAGAAACCTTCTTGTTCCTTTAAAAAAGGAGGCAAATTAGACACGAAATCAGATTGGGGTGAATTTACCTTAGTTGAGTCAGCACTGGTATCATGAACAAAGATCGGGTCTTCAATATCAATGGTGGGGATAGGATTCTCGTGGTTGTGACGTCGATTCCTAGCCATTATGGAAAGGAGTCGGACGTTCCTTTTTTTCTTGAAATCAATATCCTGAACCCTCTGTGTTTTATGTTTTCCCTACTTCTTGGTTTTAATTTCATTTATATCAACCAAATCTTGCCCAGGATTATGAGTAATAGAGACTTTAACCTTCAATTTATCCAACACCTCCTCTAAAGACTTTTTTGGGACGAATTTGTGCCTCTGGTGTGTGTCTCTGGTTGATTGATGAAAATCAACAGGGGTTTCGGTAAATAATGCAGGGTCTTCTTGCAATTTGACATGAAGGTCTCGTAGAGAGTGAGTAGATGGGAAAGGGACGGTAGGCTCGTCTAAACATAGGGGCGAATCGCCTACTGGTTTAGGTGTGAGTGGAACAAAACCATTCCTAACCATGAAATTTTTCCAGTTATCTCCAGCCTTTGACAAATGGGAAATGACTAAGACTCGAATCAAGCCATGAACAAAGAGACTGGAGTGTGAATTAAGGTTGTGCCTCTGATAAAATCTAGCCATCTTTTGAAGGCTTTTGAGCAGGTAAAAAGGCATGTTTAGCCTAAACCCTAAGAAAACCATTAACAGGCGTATATGAAACAGAAATACTAATCCATATTGTCCCTCGTAGGTAACGAATTGCTTGATAATTAATAACAAATCGTGCCATCGAGGCTTGAAAATATTTATGGGTGTACCTTTGACATTGTAGTGTGACTTCTTGGAAATCATTGACAGGTGCCAAGGAATACCTTCAATTTTGAGATTCTTGAACCAGCGACCTCCTTCTTGTGACAGTCTTGTGGCTTCTGTAATCGATTCCTCACTCACTTGCAACTGTAAATCGCCTATTTTGTCCCTAGTACCATTGAAGGTCTGGGCGAAAGCTTGGGCGATTTCAAGGTTAAATACTTCGAACGACTGTATAAACTTAAACCACCCAAAGACAACGATATCATCCACAACATCATCGTGGGTGAGCAAGGCCTATGATCCATCCGTCTCTATCCTTACCACAGGGGCCATGGACTTGGTCACGATATACCAGCAGGTGTAGCAAGGAGGGGCATGTGTTTGAAACCACCGGATATGAACGATAAGTTTTTAATTTTAGGAGGTGACATGATAACTACGATTTTGGAAGAAGACAACCATCACTACCACTCAGGTTGTTGATTGAACCATGAACCATAGGACAAACGTAATCGTAAACCACCTCCTCTATTTATAACCTAACCCCAAAAATGAAGCACCACCATCGATGCAATGAATGCGAGCTCAAGCAAGCAGGACAAGGGTGTAATTTTTTCAGAGCATGACTAACAGTCATGTACAACAGTGATTAGACTATGATATGACAATAGGGGATAGCATTCAAATTTTAAAACTATATCAAAGTTTAGTTTCAAAAACGATCGTGGAGGTGGTAACTAACAATCAAAACTCCAAATGAAAAAATGATTAAGGCATAACCCAAAGGTGATCAAATCATATCCTAATGGTAAAGAAACATTTCACAAAAATATATGCTCGATACCCTTGAAGGCTCTTAAGATCATTAGGTATTTTTAAAGACTCACCCAATTTCACAAGGAGAAAATTTAGAATTTGCATGAGGTGTTTAGGCCAAGCTTGTTTCAATTTCATGCTTTAACAGTCGTGAAATTGAACAAGAGTAAACGAGATATTTAAAAATAAACTCAAAAACACACAACAACCAATCAAGCGATTTTTCAAACAAAAATCATAATTGAAGTCGTCGCAGACACAAAGAGGTAACTATTAAAAATTTTTTTTCGTCAAAGTTGTGTTTTAAATATCGATGAAATGACACGAATATCTGGCTACCAACAAGCCCCCAGGTCTGCACTAAGTGTTCAACAAATTCAAACCCTAGATATTAGGTGTGGGTAGGTGATACAAAGAAAAGTTCAGAAGCACAATGTGTGGTAGTGAAACAAGTTCAACCAAGCCAAGAGTCAACTATACCAATGGCCAGAACCAACAATCCCAATGCATGACCCAAAAAAAAAGTTGTAAAGGAAGCACAAATGCATGTGGTTAAAATCCCCATCTAGGTGCACATCTAAGGACCCCTACTAATCATGGTTCCCAGCCTCAAGTTTTCATAACAAAACATCTAGAATGATGTGTAGTTCCTTAAAATGAGCTTCAAATATTATACATAAATCATTAAAGGGGCCAAGGGAAGAGAGAATGGGGTTTCCTTGTTATCCCCAATTCCTAGGGATAACTAAGGAGATGATGTCTCGAGCATGGATGATTTTAGGGGCTAAATTTCGCTCATGGGATAATTTTCCATGGTTTTTCCAAAAAAGAGATTCGCTATTTTAAAAATTATTCGCCCAAATTCTATACGATAAAATTATTTTACCTTAAAAATTGCCAAAATTTTATAAAAAATATATAAAATCCTTAGAAATTTGAATATTTTTACAAAAATATAGCCAGACATTTATAGTTGGCATATGAAGGATTAGTAATATTCGCCAAGGTTTCTACATTTTAAAATAAATTTCCATGGAGTATTGAGAGACAACCTGACCAGCAATGTCCACTTGCATAGATAGAGACCCACCTCACCACCATAGTTAGAGGATCATCATGAGAATATCCACTACATCATCTGGATTCCAAAAGACATTGGATCTTGCTCCATGAGGTACAAGCCAGGTATTATGGTGAGTGTCATTTCAATATTTGAGGCATTTGAGTTTGTTTCATTTTAAACTACTTTTGATTATGTAATGTCTACTTGGAAATTATGCTCTTAGCCTTGTTTCAGTTTGGTGGTTGACATTGTTCCCTAGTAATTGGGTCACCCTTAGGGATAGGTTTGTTGATGGGAAGTCCTCTTTATGAGTCAGCGTGCCATTCCCGACCATACTTGTCACTTTCCACACTCAATCCCCACATATCCTTACCTTTTGGGATTTTCAGGTTTACTGACCTAAGAAGGGATTGTCCCTCATTTCATGGGAAGAAGGGGTTGAAGGCTTGTAGCTGGAAAAAGATAAAATCCAATCATAAACCTTCTATATGCTCACCTAGGGATCTCGAGGACAATGAAATGTCTCTTATAAGAAACTGATGGGACCCGTGAAAAATGACTAATACAAAATGCCAACCAAGGTGGAGCATGTGTGGGCACTATTTTTCATGCTTATGTAGAATCCCCGCCATGGCTTCAACCTGGAAACATCTTAAAAGAACAAAAGGAAATAAATGGTCTTGGAAAAAGGTTGCATTGAAAGCGAAGGTGCAACACACCATCTACAAAGGCACCCATAAATGAGACACTACAATCCCTTGTATGTCATGAACCCCATGCCCAAAATTCTTTCCCTTTTCCATGTCACCTCATCCACATGACCTAGAGAGGGGTCCACTTTGGAAACATTCCAAAACTTGAGGTACGATTCACCCAATAGATCACTTTGCCAACCCTCCCATATCTAAACTTGGCAAGTTGCATAGGGTCTTTGAGCACTTGTTTATTTTGATGACGTGGTTTGGAGGTACATGCTTAGATGGCTCTTTTATTGATTTGATTTACTCATCATGATGCATTTGACTTGAGCTCCTTCGAGGGTGTATTCATTGTCTTTGCAGGACCTAGTTGGTGGACAGAGTTGGAAGAACAAGCCTAGCTTGGGCTTCCTTGGGGCTTGAATCCCACGGATTGGATACTATGGCCTGCACACTGGATGATGATGATATCCTTTGGAGGCTTGAAATATGCCTTGGAGGACCTCACCCATGCCCCTACTAGCCCAACATTTTTACTTTTGAGGCCAAAACATCACACTTGGAGGGCTTGATGTCATGCATAGGTTAGGGGTTTTGGTGGTGATGAGGATGCATGGAACAACTTGAAATAAGAACGCCTTGGATCATGGAGGAGAGGCTTGGCATAGGGACACGTGGCCTTTGGAGGCCTAGCCAATTCATCCTCAACTGAACGATTTGCTTCAAACTGGAAAAATGTTTCCCTAGGGGGTGGCGTCTTACTTTTAGGGTTTCTTTCATGTGAAAATTATGAATTAAATATTATTATTATGTAAAAGGGGAAAAGTAAAGGAAATTTGTACTCCTTACTTTGTGGTTTACCCTTGTATGTGGACAAATTATGTTTAGGAGGTTGATATAAATAGAGATGAACCTCATTTCATTTATATCATAGCTCTCTCACTTGAGAGAAGACACTCTTGGCGAAAATTTGTGCCCTAATTGGGAATGTTTACATATCTATGTTGTCACTTTCTCTTGTAATGGTTTTACTTTGGCTATTGGATGGATGGATGATGACATATCTCTAGTGGAGATCTATTTCTTGCTCTATGGTGGATTTTCTTGGTTAAAAAGAGGTTTACCTTGTTAATGCTTGGACTAGGTAAGGAATCTTTGTTTCTATCGCTTATTTTCTTGGTTTCAAAGTTGATTTGCTTAAAATTTTGGGGATTATAAGGGCATACAAACCCACTAAGCCCATCGTAATTGTCTTGGAATAATTTTTTGCACAAAGGAATACTAGGAGGAGTAAAAGGGTTTACACCCTCCTAGGGTTTTCCTTAGCTAGTTTTTCTTAACTTGGGGAGTAAAAGGGATTACACCCCCAAGGAGGTAGAACAACTAGCTCTTTCATTTTTTAAAGACTCCATAACCCAATATTTAAAGGCATTAATCTATTGCATTGGAGAAACAAAATCATTGCATTGGGATACATGAAAACACGAGATATTGTAATTCTGTAAGTTGGAAACTTTTCCTTATGCTTTAAGCTTGCTTGAGCCACTAGGGAATTTTGATTGGTCAAGGATATCTTGTTGTTGTTACAAACTTATGCTGCGGCCATTAGGGCTGCTGCAAACTCTGTTTTTCAAGATTAATTTCTCACTCTTTTACCACTGAAAATAGTTGGTAAGTTGTTATTGTTTATCTACTTGATATTGGTTATTGTTGGGAAAGTTGTTGGCTAGTTTCTTGAGATAAAATTTGTTGTTGCAGAAAATATTTGCTACATCCATTTGACTGCTCTGAAAACTATCTGAAAACATCTTTTTTCAGCCATGATTCTCCATCAAAACTCGTGCTAAATTATTGGAAAGTTATATATTGGTTCAATCCTTCATTATCCAATAATTACTTGATAGTTTTGATAGTTATTTCTCCAGTAAATGATTAATTCCATTGTTGATATATATATATATATATATATATATATATATATATATATATATATATATATATATATATATATATATATATTACTGCTGTAATTTAGTACAGTAAGCTTCACTTGCTTGTCCCTTTTACATTTAGGCTTGTATCTTTGTTATTTGTCTTGTCTCAGGAAAGTGTAACACTTTGGTGCAGGTACCCAAGGCTTTCACAACCATCCTTCATCCTCGAGACTCATTATAAAGCCACTGCTCACTTAGAAACTTGACCTATAGGGGAATTACTTCCATAATCTCACTTTCCATCTCATTTCCCCCTAGGGTCACCTGGTAGTTCCCCCTTGTGTTGGATTCTTCCTTCACTAAAGCTAGGGGAGGGTTTATCTGAGGTGACAGTGGGTATAACCTCCCGCCATTATCACCATCTAGTGGATTTGGTTGGGATTTTCCCAACCTATAGTTTGCATGATAACACGCCCAACAATGGACCAAGCCAATCTACAAATCGGAGATCGTGACATTATTGGATTTCCCCCACTTCAGGCGTAACCTAAACATCAAATCATGTGTTCATTTATTTCTCAACAAGTTACATGGGGGATTCCTCTAGTTGGACCACACATACCCAGTTGACATAGAAAAAATGAATGAGTTCATCCAAGACTATGTGGACACACAGGACCGTCGAAAGGAGTTTGTGGAAAACACCATTGGGCTAGGAGAATAACACACAAATACTCCATGCTTCCCTACACCCAATTTTAATGAGCTTCAATATAGAATGGACAAGGACATCTAGCACAAGAAAAACATAACGGTCTAGCTATGGTACACCAAAATGACTCAAGCAACTACAAAAGTATTCTACATACCACGCAACATAGTTGATAGGTACGAGGATTATATTCTATTTGAAGCTGATTTTTTATAATGTTTTCATCATCTTGCTTGTAGATCAACAGATGCCTACCAAATTCCTCCCAATTTTCATTACAGAGGAGGACATTCAAAATCTCTCCACGTAGAGTTCGGAGTTGGTTCAACCCAAGCAATATGAGGAATTAGATATTTTGGAAACATTAACAAAGAGGAAGCAAGAGCATGGCATCGAAGGGGCAAGTAAAGGACTAAATCTCTAGTGAAAAGGGGTGCACCTAGAAACAAAGAAAACTTCACCTGTAAAAGCAAAAAGAACACGGATTTCACCAAGCCCAACCACCAGGTCTAGCTCACATGGGTGCACATCCATTTAGTCTCCTAGTAGAGAGGTGGGCCCCTCTCAAACACTCATGAAGTCCACTAGGTGCAAGATATTGACTATTCAAATAGAGGGCCAAAACATAGACACTAACACTCATGTCCAGGAGCCAGGGCCCTCCCCCACACCATTTCAGAGCATTGTTAAGGTGTTATAATTTGATTTTGAAGTGCAGCAGTTGTTGCATTGGGACTCATCACAATAATTGGGTGATCTCTACCACACACTCAAAATTGCTAAATCGCCAGTTGAACCCAAGTCTCAAGAACAGATGGTCATAGGTAGCACCATTGGTGCTACATCACCACGCATCAATGCACAGAAGCAGGTTATGTGGCTAAAACCATTACCCTTGACAACCTTCAATGCATCCACTAGTTCAGAACCGTAGTCATTGCCTTATGTAGAGATGGAATTGGAACAAGTACCTTCATAGGACCTACAAGTGTTCATGGTAATGATAATGAATGAATCAAGTAACAGGAAGATCTTGTTGAGTCGGTCCTATGCAGAGATGAAAAAAATACATGTGAAGGAGATGGTTGTGAATAAGGAATTCCAACATTTCCATGTGACAAAGGTGGTTGTGCACACTTTGTTACTCAATGTCGTAGAGGAAGTATATGCAAATGTTCTCGGGTCATATAGAGAAGTTGCTAACCTCCCAGTGAAAAACAAACTCATCAAGGTGTAGGAGGTTGCCCAACAACTATAGGCCCATAATGCAAAGCTTCAAGAAAAAAATAAAGAGCACCCCACCATTAGAGAAGTTGGAGTTACAGAACAAAATTGTTGTTGTAGAAAATTTGTTGCACCAAGGACAAACACGTGTGGAAGGATTCTTGGGGGTGGCCAGCTTCAGTTTCCATCTCTGTATACACCTATAGAATTCCCCTGAAATCAATACCATCGAAAACTGCATATGCGCAAGGGAGGTGAAAATCAATGACAAGAAGTAGTTGCTTGCCTCCCTCCAACCTACAACATGCAAGGAGGCAATGATGGAGATATCCAATATTCATCGACATATTGCATCTGCTTAGGCTGAGGAATAGACATTGTCCACCATTGTCTTGGAAACACAATAACAGGTCGACAACACCACTACTTGCTCACAGATGCAAAGGCAAAGGCAACACTTGAGATTGAGTTGGGTGTGCAAATCCATTCTACATCTCGGTCGACCACACCAACATAGGTCGACAATTTTTTCTAAGAACATGAAGGAACTACTGGAGGTATTTGATCAATTCGACTCAAAGTTCCAAAACTTCATTGTCAATTTCATGAAGAAGGTCCCATATGTCGTCTATGTTTCACTGCAGTAGAGTTCATTGGCTTGAGGATGGGCCAACTAATAGTGTTAAGGGCCTATTGGCACCATACGTGGTGACAAGACCGTGCACGTGTGCCACAAGTTTGGTATCGTGCAATGATCATATTTAGTGCAATCCGACTTTGGTGTCGCACAAAGACTTGAAGAAATCATGCATGCATATCCAGTTATGATTAGTTGTAATGATTCATAACCATTTTGTGACTGACTAACTAGTCATGCTTGAGGTTGTCTGTGAGCTAGCAAATTTTTTATCATTTTCATGCTTATGTAAAGATAAAAGGAATGCACACAGACTAGTAATGGTTGTTCTTTAAGTTGTTCATTGTTGGTTATTCTTTAGTTGGTGGTTCATGTTGATTGTAGAGTACTAATCATTGTAATTATGAGGTTGTTATGGTAATATGAGAGAGAAAGTAGATCTAGATCTAAGTCCTTTGGTCTATGGTTCGAGTTTAATGAGTCTTTGAGAAGGATACGATCCTTGATGTATTTGACTTTCTATCTTTGAATGATGAATAAAAGCATAAGACCCAATTGATACTCCTTATCATGAGCTCTGTTATGGATGAATGCTTGTTATATATGTTAGACTATGCTTTACTTAGATGAATGTTGGTGTGAATGAGTAGAATCTAATGCATAATTCTAGGCTAATTGTTTCCCATGTGTAATATTTCTTCATGCAATGCACAAATGTTCGGTCTCTGTAATTCTCATAGAAACTTGAGCGAGGCCTTATTCCTTCTTGAATATTGAATATGTCGATGCTAATGGGGTATTTGTTGGTAAAGCCTTTTGAATCTTGGGTCTGAAACCTTGAGCCAACATGTTAATTACTTATGCAACAAGCACTCATGCTAAGGAAATACTATGTTGGTAGGTAAGGATTCGAAGGTAAGGTTTGTTTTTCATTTATTTTTTAACTTGTGTCGAGAATAAAAATAGTCAATTTAGGCATTTTCATCTAATAAAATGTAAACACCTTTTCTTTACAAAAATGGATAAATACACATTTTAATGTAACCTTCACCTATCTTTATATGAAATCATTATATCAATGCTAACTAATAGGATAAGTTGTAAACAATAACATTTGTCATAGGAAAGGACTAAAAAAGAAATATCGACTATTTTAGATAATCAAGAACGATAATATTTTTAGATAAGAGCTTAAATCGTAATAATAGTAAGTATCTAGTTTCATGTTTGAGATTAATGTTATATGCTACTTGTAGGCACATTCCATTCTAGTATATCTTCATCGATGACTACTATGGGACATTAGCTTACTTCCAAATACTATATACGCTAACAAAACCTTTTGGTCTTAGAATATGACCTAAAACTACCTCTGATTGGCGAACAACTCATCTTCCTCTAATGTAAGGAAACAAGTTAACAGTCCAAGACCCAAAGGAATCTAGTAGGAGTGGCTCCCTTACGAACCATCAACAAGTCATTTCAAGTGGCCAAGTTTTGTTTACACATGATAGTGTCATTGCGCATCAGGATCTTGAGATTATATCAATAGAGACTAAGTTAGTAGCCCCCAATATTGTAGGCTTTTCTTGTATTTGGAAAAAAAATAATCAAGATCAAGAGTTCATTTTATAATATAGATATCTTGACACTAAATTAAAATTTTGATCGTTTCCATTATAATAAGTTTCAAAGTCTAGTGTTATTTTCAAGTACCTCAAAAATCATTTTTATTATTAATGGTATATCTCTTGTGTACTTATTTATTGACTTATTACTTCCGTGTCTATAAAACTAATGATAGGTCTTATACAAATCGTAGAAATTAAACTACCTATGATACGATGTTGTGTATGGGGCACTCAAATTGCTTCATGTTTGCCATAATTAAGCAAACTATCAATTGTTGGAATTGCAATATGCATTATTTAAATCATCAATCCAATGATTTGAGTTAATTTGAAAATGTCATATTCTTTTGAAACTACAATTTACAACCATTGAAATTATAGAATTCCATCATTCAAATTTTTATGACTAGATTTAATTTGAGTTCCATTCAAAATAAGAGATGATGTGAATACCATTTATCCCACATCCCTATGATACTAATATATAGAACCGAGTCCATAATTTTTACTTTTGTTTTTGTTTAAGCATGCATACCTTGAAAATAAGTCTGAAATAAATAAGTCTTATATAAATCAACTGTAAATTAAACTACCTATGGTACTAGTCTATGGATTTGGATCCAAAATTTTTGTAACGTCCCCCAGCTTAACAGAGGAACATTACTTGTGAAAAATACACATAAATTTGAAAATTTATTCTGCTAATTAATTCCTAATGTAGCTTACCAGCTACAAATTAAACACATATTTAACTAGATTATGATACCCATAATTGAATTCATATATAGCATTATATATGAACATAATGTAGACAAATAATCATCTACAACAACAAATAAAAACCATTCTCATGCACAGGGTAAAAACATAGCCATAAAACTCATAAGAAAACTCAGAAAAATAGATAAACACTTATATTTTTAAAATGTTTGTGCGACCAACTATTTGGGAAGGACGTTCCACCCAACCATATACTTGTTGTTCCAAATCTCAAAAACAAGGCACCCCTGAGATAGGGCTAGGAATCCACAATAGAAGGGTGTCTCTCACAGTCAACTCACAACTCGATATCCCACAACCCACTGGTATTCTTCTTCAAGTATCTTGAATTTCCTCCATCTCTCTTCCTCTTGACTTGCTCAACCCAAGGAATGTACCCCTTCTCTACTCTCATTCCATTGGATGCCCCATCTATTTATCAGGGCCTCTCTGCATATGTAACTAGGAATCTCTCTATTGGGAACTCAAGGGAACTCACTACCAGGAAAACTACCATGAAAACAACAACAAACACTTGTTATTATAGTGCAACTCACATAGGAGTTCACTCTTCATGCTTGACAACTTGACTCTTCAATATTCATCTCTATAATGATCCAAAAATGATCCAGTATGCCATAGACTTCTCCCAGCCTTCTTGGTCTAGCTCCAGTGCCCTTCTTCCCTACTCTTTGATTTCTTTTCATGTAAAAATTGAATGTGAAAAACTGCCTATTCTCTCCCATACAAATTTTCTCTCTTTTCCCAAGACAATTGATTGCTCACTTTTCCTAATGTTTATTGTAATTCATCCCCTTGCTTCCAATAACTATGGGATGTGACTCACACCCACCCTCTTACATTAGTTTTAATGATTGGGCTATCATACACTTAAACAGAAAATAGAAGTTATCCCCAATGACAATAAAATTCAAGGAAATGGGCTAAAGTAATACCCATAATTAATTTCCTCCTTGGACCCCTCTTAGACACTCTCTTCTCTTGTGGAAAACTCGACCCCCATCTATGTCCATATCCCCCAGTAGCTGACATCACATTATATTTATTAAAATTAGAAAATACAATTTGCATATTACATCGCTTGGCCATAACCACATGCGTATCTACATTATGCATTAATTAAACTAGGTATTATAGTGGGGATGTTACATTTCTTCTCACCTACAATTGTGTACAATCCTCAGTGCTCAACACCATGTCAAAATACATATACAAATTACATCATAATATTCAGAAATATAAAATTTTGAAATCTGTTTACTTCTCCAGCAACAGTCCAGACTAAAAATCTCTCGTTCTTCTCAATCTACTGACCCAAGGAATGCACCCCGTTCACTGCCTTCATTCCATCGGGATGCACCATTCTTTTATTAGGGATATTTTAACACGCCCAACCCCTTAAATACCCTTTTAAGAGATGGGATATAAATTTTTCGCTTCCCTATAGCTTCTCTGAGTTCCTTGAAGAGAGGCATCGTTGCGTTATGCTCTCTGAAATATTTCCAACTACTAGAAGCTCGTCAAAAACTGATTTTTGGTTCGAGAGTTAAGGCCTTCTGAATTTTTCGGGGTGTCATTAGCCAATAGCCACCCCCTTCGCCATGTGGAATCCATGTGTCTTCACTTTCCTTGTACCATCCAACATGGTATTGTCATGGCCCCGATCGTCATCCTTTGGAAATGACATGGTCGTGGAAGAAGGGTTTACAGAGGAAAATATATGGCGAGTCGTCATGGGCTTATCCGCTCCCAGAACCTCGGTGCTTCTTGTTTTTACCTTTTTACCTTACCATGTGACCGACGTTGGAACCTATTCCTCTAGACTTCATCCTTTCCACACTCTTTTGTACAACATTGAAGCTTCTCGAAGTCCCGAAGCCTCTCTCTACTCCAGAATATACAGTGGATTTTTGTCCACCTTTGGATCTAACGGTTAATATTTACCCGCACTTAACCAATCTCTTGGACTTGACTAGAGGGGTGGTGTCCCACACCTAATTCATGTCCAATCCCACGATGCCCCTTGGAGCTATCCAAACACACCACATCACCATGATTCATGCGAGCGCGTCCTATCAGAGCTTGACACTACAACAGGAGAAACTTTGGTGCTTCGACGCTTTAACCACTTTTCTCTATTTGAAAATCCTCTAGAGTTCTGAACCCCAGAGTCATGCCACATGGCTCTGGCCCTTTGGCCTTTTTCGGAGCTTGTGTTTTAGCACTCCAAACACTCGGAGTTCTGAATTCCCAAACTCCTAGAGAAGGTCCCTCTTCCATATGTGGCGTTTCTGCATGGGTGTCCCTACTACCATATTCCACCTAGCAGTTACGTGGCGATGATGCCACGTTAACACGTGGTACGATAAATTAGTAGGACATGTGGCTTAACCATGTGCTGACATGTGGTGGATCTGTCACACGGTTGGACTCAACCGTATACTTTGTCCACGTCGTTTGTTGATGTCACTCCGGCCTTCGGCGCTTCAAGGAAACTCTATGTCTTGCATCTTGAATCCCCCAAAGTGGGGTTTAGCTGGAGAGACAAATAATTATTGGATGGCCCATAATCTTCCTCGGTTTTATCCAACGAAAGAAATTTGGCAGAAGACAAGGGTGACACATGGCCCAATCAACTGGTGACATGTGTCAAGTTCTATTTGATACATAAGGTATGTGAAAGTCACGAATAGGGGTGAAACGTGGTACACCTACTATGAGTCCATGTCACCCTACGTGACATCAACATCCAGGTCACTCTAACCTTTGACGCTCCGACGATATTCTTATTCACTAACATGTCGAACCTCGCAGAGTAGGACTTCACTGTAGTACTTTACGCTATCCTTTTACTAGGCTCGATCTAACGGTCGAGAAGGGTCCTAAAGGATCCTTAGATCCATAGTCCTCATTGCTTCATGACTTCGACATTTGGGGGTTCTGCACATTTAACACTCTTTTTCTCTCGGAGTGGTCAACATCGGACTCACCACAACTTAGATCCAATGGTTAGGGGGCATCTTGAATACCCTCATATCTACAGCTCAAGTTACTTCACGTCTGAGAAGTTGATCGAGGTTTAACAAGGGGATGAATCCCACTATAATGGGTAAACGACCGCCAACTGTTGATCAACCGTCAATTTACCGATCTGACAGGTCGCCTTCGACTCATTTGTACATTGCAATGTTCATTAACCCCGGAGCTCCAGACTCCCAGAGTCCTAAATAACTTAGCTCCTTTTTTAGTGTGGAAAAGGGTTCCATGGACCTAGTCCTATGTAACTTTATAAAGCTCCAGAGGCTACACTCATAACTCTTAGCCAAGATTTGGTTAAAGTCATAGGCATGAGTGTGTGGTCCCTTGGACGACAGGTTTGAAGGAAGTGACTTCCATTCACAGAACTTAAGTTCTAAAATAGGGAAAGGTATTTTCGAGGGATCAACGGGACTGTAGTAGTCCCGTAGAGTCTGCCCCGACTCTAGAACTATGAATTTGATCCTTGGGAAAACACCTTGAGTATTTTCCAAACAGCCCAGAGGCCAAACTTGTCATCTCACAACCATTCAAATGCAACTGTTTACAAAAGAATAGTAAGCATTATTACCATCAATTTTACGTGAGGCACAATTTATCACAATTACAGACATTCAAATCATGGATTTCAAATCTAGTACACATGGTATATGAAATACTTATTTATTATTTTCAATCACCGACCAACTGACTGTGGGTGTTCACATTTCCACCCAACTATAGGCTCAGAGACATTCATTCTTAGTGCTCTGGCCACCCCCATGCCAAGCCATGATATCAGTACGAAACTTTTGCAATTTCTCAGAGATACTTTCTTTGTCATAGCCTCTACGAGGTTTATTAGATGCTCCCTCAGCATCAAGCTCACGACCTTCTGATCAGGTTATGTTTTCTGCAAACTCTCATATATACTTTCTCTTTTTCTCTCCTTTTGACCAGAACAACTTAATCCTTCAATTCTTCTTTAGAACCCCAGAGCTTCGCACATTCTCCTCTTTTCTCTCTACATATCCAGGTCACACAAACCCCTGTGGACATGGCATACTTTTTGTCTACCTTCGTACATATTCTTGCATGCCTTTTTCCTCCCTAGGAAGGATTATGGACCTTTCCTCTTCCTTATGTCAGAAGGAACTCGGGTCAGTCTTGGCCTGCAAAAAACTGCCCTTTGTGGTACTTTGGGCTAACATTTTTTTGTCTCCTCAACCAAACCCTCCATGATTCCATTCATTGGGGTAGTTAATTGTTCAACCACCATTCATTTTCTCATTAACTGATTTTTCCTTGGGATCGGGATGAAGCTTATTATTTCAACAAAGAGAATTTGGGGTCATTTGGACATAATGAACCGTCTCTATAGTTTCCTCACTCTTTCCTCTAGTGAAATCATGGTCAGTACTTCAAGTCGTCACCCCCACAGTCATTTATTGGAAATCTAAACAATACTTCATTTAAATTGTTCACATTCCATAGCATGGTAATCATAATTAATGATTAATTGCAAGTTGGGGGAAACAGGGGTATTACAATACCCTCCCCTTTAAAAGGAACATCATCCTCAGTGTTCTTTCTCAGTAACTCCTTTCATGCCTTTGTCATTCATTTGCTTTAGAAATATTGATCATCTTTCTTGGTTAGGTCCTTTCCATACCCTTGGCCTTCGTCACCTGCCCTCAACAATTTTGGACAACAAGCATATTAATCACAATTTCAAGTGAAAACATCTTACTGTTGTGCAAAATTCAAGAGGAAATATTTCATAATCTAACACAATACTTATCTGTGCAGTTCGTGGATTTGCATCCATGTGGTTGTCTTGTTATCTTAGCTCATTGTTTATCCTTGACATACCCATTGTGTGCATGATCCCAATCAAAAGTTTATAAGAATTATCAATGTCTCATCTTCCTTGCGGTCACTCACCCTTTAGGCCCAGGCTGAGGAATCATCTTCTCTGCTATATAATCCCTTGGGTGATCCATATTTCATTGCCAAGGATTTCTCGCACAGGAATAGTTCCAAAGACTTCATTGAGCCTTACAGTCGAGGCGTCCCTCAGACTTTCTCTATCGATGTGTCCCTTCAGCTTGTGTTTCCACAACACAACATATTCTAGGGCGATCATGGCTTACCACAAGGTTCTCATGTCTCAACAGTAGCCTTTTGTTTTCAAGGTTTCCATCTTGACAACCTTCACCTGTCCTCCCTAGACAGATCTTTTTCATCTCACCTATATCACAGGTATACAAATTTTATGACATATTATCATCAATTTAAAATTCAAAATTTTCCTATGAATCTGTCACCCACATATTTCCAAATTCCACATTTATTTTTATATATGTTCTGCACATGAACTAGATTCACAAGTATGGTACTTTCCTTCCCATAATAGTTTAGCTCAGCAAAAAATTGGTCTTCCTTATGGGCTTACAACATTTCCATATCCAAGACCCTTTTCTTCCTGCAATTTCAGCATTCCTCAGCGAAACAAATTGTTAGTTTTCATGCACATTATATTTTCAAAACTATGCATACTAATAGTCCAAGTCATTTTCATCTATTCAAGGGTACAAAGAAAAAAGGAAATATCATTATTTACGTATGCATCCTTTCAACATAGAAAATTTTCCAAATGCAACTCAAATATCAGTTGACTTTAATCAGTGTTCCAATATTCATGGCCACATCCATACCCAATGTACCCTTACATTGGGTTCAATTTTTCCATACTTATGATAAGCACCTTTCCATGGTGTGTTGGAGCTCAACCAACCTCAATCATTCTCCTTCACTCTTACAACGGGACTATGCTTTGCGCTACAGGTTGATCACAATCCCAAATGAGCACATATGAAACTAAATTTTTCTCTTGAATGCACCCAAGCATTCTTCTTTCATTAGTAACCAAGGTGCCAACACTCATGGCCACCCAAAATTATATTTTCTTTAACACCTCTACAATTCAAGTAGAGTATTGGAAGGTCCTCCTTCCTTAATGGGAAATCCACTGTCTACCCTCTTATGCAATTCCTCAATGCATTCCATGCAGTGTGCTAACTATGAGCACCTTTATTCCCAATCTCCCTAGATTGGTCATTGTACCCATGGTACTCCTTACTCATGAATTTTCTTGCAAGGATTATAAATCATCCTTGACTGGCATAAACTTCCTCTCTCTATTATTCAGATTCATCTTTCCTAAATCTTACCCTGCTTGGGTAGCAATGGCATACAATAGCCACTTGAAATTATTCGCATATCAGTAAGATAATGAAATATTTTCAGAAGGGGTTCTTACCAAATCCATTCATACTATATGCCATATAGGCATGAAAATTTTTATACATGTTCTGGTTGCTAGCACCCATTTTTCTGATTTTTTTACCTCATCAGTAGTGCTTCATGGGGCTCCCAAAGTCCCCTCAACAATCTTTCAACATCGGCCTTCTCACATTCGTACTCTTCTTGAGGTTTTCTACCATTGGTAATTGTATTTCCCAACAATTTCAATTTCTTTCTACACATGACATACATCAAAATTATATTAGTCGTCATGTAAAATAAAAATGCATGTATCATAGCATTTCAATCAATAAAATGTTTTCATATATGTCCTAGAATATATTTATGCACTTCATCACATTATCCTTAATGTTTTCATGAGTGCAACACAAACAATTCTCAATTGTTTTTACAATCATACAACCATCATCATTATGGTGTCAAAAAATTTATGTGCATCATTAAATCA
>ML803393.1:6531-29955 GCA_009831015.1 Picea engelmannii
CATTATGGGAATAATGTCTTTTAAAAAAAAATTAACCAATAAAAAATTAATTAACAAAATTTAAAAAATTAGGAAAATATATTATTTTTTTAAATAAATTAAATAATTTGTATATGAAAAATGAATTAGAATATATTTTAAATATTCATGGTTTTTTGAACTATGTTGGTTACTATAGTTTGAGTGGGTCTAATGGTTAAGAACATGTGTTTCTTCTTAAGAGGTCATAAGTTCAAATTCATAGTGGGGTAGGGTATGTATACCCATGTAGACTTTAGTAGTCAAATCGGGGTCCCTTATCTCACAAACAAGAGAGTATCGTACACCAATTTGGATTTTAGCTTGACCATCAACTTAAAATTAGATTATTATTATTATTATTAAAAATAAAACAATGTTCATGTCTAATTCTGAGAAAGTTAAACAATTAATTTTACAAAATCCTCCACTAACATCACATCATTATTCAATAAAAAAAAAATGTAATATATTATTTTAACTTTGATTAGTCAATTCCTTCAACTATTCCCTAGATGTTAAGTTTGTATTAGTACAAGTAATTTATCATATCATTAAAGAAAATGAAGGGGACACACTGCACAATACTCCCTTTCCTTGTCAAGGGGTAAGGGGTGTGCCATTCAACAACTTTAAAGTCTTTGACTTTGCTTAGTCTTTTATTATATGGTTGAAACTAATTAGTGTGCATTTAATGTACTTTGAATTTATTTGTTTAAAATCATATTTCCAACATAGGTACAATTACATGGAAAACTCCCCCATAACACACTTCTAAATTCTTATTATGTCGGTTGATAGATTGAGAAGTCAAAGTTTTATTCAACAAACACATTGTCCATCATTAAATGACAAAGCTCTTAACACATGTTAATCTACCCACATTGAAGGGCTCTACTAATGATAATGCTTAATCCAATGCAACCACTTCTAACAAATAGCCTTGTACATCACATGATTGATTTTGTGAGCCACTCACATTTGAAAAAAATATGATTGACTTAACAACCAAATGATGTAATCACTGAAAACTAGGTTGGATCAACTACTTTTAGAACACTTGACTGGACCAACTACTTAAGGAAGGAAAAACAAGTTATGACAACTCCATGAATAGTGCACACGGCCTTCTAGATACCTCTCAAAATTCCCACTCACTTCGATCATAGAATTGTCTTCTAATTTAAACAACCACTCTTATTGCACTTTATAACATTCTTTATTGCACTGTACAAATTCTCAACTTTAATCTAACTTTACCAAGCTTTCCATCATTAATTCTTTTTGTTATCCGAACAATATAGTTTTGCATAATGTACTATTTATTTGCTAAGAAATACTCATCACATTTATCCATAAAACGTTGGGCCCATCTCCATAAAACCTTGGTCCATGGACCAATCTTCACTAATGGAGGCAATGGTGGGGAAGATTAGGCTGTGTAAATTCCCAATGGTCATAAATACGCTTCATTGTGTAATATTGGATTGGTGTACTCTTCAATGTGTAATATTGAATTGGTCGATGACTTATCTATGAAAAACGTGAGATATACTCATAATCTTTTGATCTTTATTCTAACAAAATTTTGACAATGTTTGGGTTCATTAATTGATTCTTATCTCAATGAAAATTTTGATGTTATTTTTTTTCGTGATTAAGGTTCAAGTATTAAAAAAAATTTGCAATCATGTCAATGTAAATTTTATATTCTAACAACATTCTATGCTATTATGACAACTTATCTTGTCATATTAAGATTAATAAATAAATGAGTGAATTTGTATAAAGGATACATTGTGTAATCAAAGCTGATTAGATTAATAATGAACTCACAGATAATTTAATGGTTAATTTTAACCAAATCAACACACGGTTTAAAAATTGTTTAAAAAACATCATTATAATAATCAAATACATTTTTTTTTCCTAATATTGCTCTCAAGGCTGTAAATAATGATAAAGTTAGCACTTCATAAGATTTGAGTCAACTATGAGAGAATGAAGAGTTGCATCACGGGCATCTTCTGTTCTAGCTACGGTTTTCCCTAGTCGCAAGCCTTGGTTGTCTCTGGAATCCATAGTTGTCGACTTGGGTTCTCTATTCGTTGCCCATGTTTTTGGAAACCACAATCGTCACCTTCGCCTTTGCCAGTTTCTTGGATACCATAATCGTCGTGTGTTCGTCGTCCTTGCCTTGTGCACTGCAATTTTGGAGATGTGTAGATAGCGGCTCTCCATTGGTTGTGGTCATTCTTTCAATTTCGTATGATTTGGAAGTTGCCTGAATCATCATGGGCATGCCTTGCCCTTCCGTTGATGTAGGCATGTGTACCAAACGAGTTGATTCCATCCCTAGTATGGACTTATTAAAGAATTATGTGGCACATCAGAACTCTATCATCTTGACAGAGCATGGTTTAGACAACAAGTTTTTAGGCCTTTGGCCCATTCCTAGGGTTGTTCTAGATTGGATTTCCAAGAATTGGCCTGAACAAGACCCCTTGGATTTTTATTGTGGGAAAGGGTTTTATGTTTTTATCTTTGAATCCATTGAAGATCGAGGCCATATCTTCATATCTGGCCCTTGCTTTTTGGGTTCCAAGGGAATGTTTCTTTCTCATTGGACCCTCAAATTTAACCCTGATATGGAGATCTCTTCTGCTCCTGTATGGATTCGACTTTCGCGCCTCCCCCTTATTTTCTGGGGTGATATCACCTTCAAAGCCATAGGAAATAAATTGGGTCGATTCATAACCCATTATGAACCAAAGGGTAATATCTACACATGCGCCAAAATATGTGTGGATATAGACTTTTCAAAGGGATTGTTAGAGGTGATTTAACTCGATGTTGATGGTTGGAGTCATCTTGAATCCCTTGATTATGAGAAGGTTCCTTTCAAAAAAAAATTACCTCGGGAAACATGTCACATTTTTGCCTCATTTTTCGTGTCGACTCGATTTTTGTGTCCATTGTTGAGTGATTATTTGACACATGGTTTTTGCTGATGGTTTTCTATTTATGGTTAAGGAATTAGGTTTTTTGACTAATCCAGGTCATTGGGTTAGGGTTTTGGATGTCGTTGGCTCCTATATGTATATTGTATTGTAAACAATGTATCACTATGAATGAATATAGAATATGTCGGTTTTCCTGGTTTGGGTTTCCAAGGGAAAAATATTTGTATAATGTGTGTATTTTCCATTGTATATTTTATGTTCTTTTATTGAAAATTTGTTTGCAGTAAATATTGTACAAGGTTAAAATCTACACCGAATTCAAACCGAGAATGAATTGAATTAGCTAGAAAAGATTTGCACCAAAATTTAACCTGACCTCGAAAGGTGAGAGCAAACAATTTGCATACAACATTAGGATCAACGATATTATGTTTTGAACAGTTATAAAAAAAATTATAAAGATGATCTTTTGCGGATGTGCTCCCTTCTCCATCGAATGTAAGTTATGACAAGAGATAAACTTTCTCACTGGGAATGTTAATAGATGGGAGATTAAAAACATGTTCCCATATAGAAATTTGGGCGGGAGCCATTGTTGTAATGTGACAATAAAGAACTCGGCTTCGAGTTAGCTTGTCATCTCACTCGCCCTTAAACATATGGATGACATCACTAAATATCAATAAATATGTAGTTTGCTCAAAGCTTGGCATATCAAGAAAAGAGATTCCAATTCCTCCATCTAAGGTAAGATAAGAGACATACATCTGAATATGGTCACACCAAAAAAAGTCAAACGTGTTATTCCAACCATTAACATCTTACGGATGAAATAGTTGCATAAAATAAATAACTCATATTCAAACAAGGTAGATAGCAATGACGTTGTCATATTAATTTTGACAAGTAATCAACAACAAAAAAATGCAACACATTATGGGAATAATGTCCTTTAAAAAAGATTTTAACCAATAAAAAATCAATCAACGAAATTTAAAAAATTAGGAAAATATATATTTTTTTAATAAATTAAATAATTTGTATATGAAAAATGAGTTAGGATATATTTTAAATATTACCGGTTTTTTGAACTATGTTGGCTACTATAGTCTGAGTGGGTCTAATGGTTAAGAACATGTGTTTCCTCTTAAGAGGTCACAAGTTCAAATCCATAGTGGGATAGGGTATGTATACCCACGTAGACTTTAGTAGTCAAATCGGGGTCCCTTGTCTCACAAACAAGGGAGTATCATACACCAATTTGGTTTTTAGCTTGACCATCAACTTAAAATTAGATTATTATTATTATTATTAAAAATAAAACAATGTTCATGTCTAATTTTGAGAAAGTTAAACAATTAATTTTACAAAATCCTCCACTAACATCACTTCATTGTTCGATAAAAAAAAATGTAATATATTATTTTAACTTTGATTAGTCAATTCCTTCAACTATTCCCTAGATGTTAAGTTTGTATTAGTACAAGTAATCTATCGTGATCATTAAAGAAGATGAAGGGGACACACTGCACAATACTCCCTTTCCTGGTCAAGGGGTGTGCCATTCAACAACTTTAAAGTCTTTGACTCTGATTAGTCTTTTATTATATGGTTGAAACTAATTAGTGTGCATTTAATGTACTTTAAATTTATTTGTTTAAAATCATATTTCCACATAGGTACAAGTACATGGAAAACTCCCCCATAACACACTTCTAAATTCTTATTATGTCGGTTGATAGATTGAGAAGTCAAAATTTTATTCAACAAACACATTGTCCATCATTAGATGACAAAGCTCTTAATACATGTTAATGTACCCACATTAAAGGGCTCTACTAATGATAATGCTTAATCCAATGCAACCACTTCTAACAAATAGCCTTGTACATCACATGATTGATTTTGTAAGCCACTCACATTTGAAAAAAATATGATTGACTTAACAACCAAATGATGTAATCACTGAAAACTAGGTTGGATCAACTACTTTTAGAACACTTGACTGGACCAACTACTTAAGGAAGGAAAAATAAGTTATGACAACTCCATGAATAGTGCACAGGGCCTTCTAGCTACCTCTCAAAATTCCCACTCACTTCGATCATAGAATTGTCTTCTAATTTAAACAACCACTCTTATTGCACTTTATAACCTTCTTTATATTAACCGTACAAATTCTCAACTTTAATCTAACTTTACCAAGCTTTCCATCATTAATTCTTTTTGTTATCCCAACAATATAGTTTTGCATAATGTACTATTTATTTGCTAAGAAATACTCATCACATTTATCTATAAAACGTTGGGCCCATCTCCATAAAACCTTGGTCCATGGACCAATCTTCACTAATGGAGGTAATGGTGGGGAAGATTAGGTTGTGTAAATTCCCAATGGTCATAAATACGCTTCATTGTGTAATATTGGATTGGTGTACGCTTCATTGTGTAATATTGAATTGGTGGATGACTTATCTATGAAAAACGTGAGATATACTCATAATCTTTTGATCTTTATTCTAACAAAATTTTGACAATGTTTGGGTTCATTAATTGATTCTTATCTCAATGAAAATTTTGATGTTATTTTTTTTTCCTGATTAAGGTTCAAGTATTAAAAAAAAAAATTGCAATCATGTCAATGTAAATTTTATATTCAACAACATTTTATGTTATTATGACAACTTATCTTCTCATATTAATAAATAAATGAGTGAATTTGTATAAAGGATACATTGTGTAATCAAAGCTGATTAGATTAATAATGAACTCATAGATAATTTAATGGTTAATTTTAACCAAATCAACACACGGTTTAAAAATTGTTTAAAAAACATCATTATAATAATTAAATACATTTTTTTTTCTAATATTGCTCACAAGGTTGTAAATAATGATAAAGTTAGCACTTCATAAGATTTGAGTCAACTATGAGAGAATGAAGAGTTGCATCATGGGCATTTTCTGTTCTAGCTACGGTTTTCCCTAGCCGCAAGCCTTGGTTGTCTCTGGAATCCATAGTTGTCGACTTGGGTTCTCTATTTGTTGCCCACGTTTTTGGAAACCACAATCGTCGCCTTCGCCTTTGCTAGTTTCTTGGATACCATAATCATCGTGTGTTCGTCGTCCTTGCCTTGTGCACTGCAATTTTGGAGATGTGTCGATAGTGGCTCTCTATTGGTTGCGATCATTCTTTTAATTTCCTATGATTTGGAAGTTGTCTAAAGCATCATGGACATGCCTTGCCCTTCCGTTGATGTAGACATGTGTGCCAAACGAGCTAATTCCATCCCTAGTATGGACTTATTGAGGAATTATGTGGCACATCAGAACTCTATCATCTTGACAGAGCGTGGTTTAGACGATAAGTTTTTAGGCCTTTGGCCCATTCCTAGGGTTGTTCTAGATTGGAATTCCAAGAATTGGCCTGAACAAGACCTCTTGGATTTTTATTGTGGGAAAGGGTTTTATGTTTTTATCTTTGAATCCATTGAAGATCGAGGCCATATCTTCATATCTGGCCCTTGCTTTTTGGGTTCCAGGGGAATGTTTCTTTCCCATTGGACCCTCAAATTTAACCCTGATATGGAGATCTCTTTTGCTCCTATATGGATTCGGCTTTCACGCCTCCCCCTTATTTTCTGGGGTGACATCACCTTCAAAGCCATTGGAAATAAATTGGGTCGATTCATAACCCATTATGAACCAAAGGGTAATATCTACACATGCACCAGAATATGTGTGGATATAGACTTTTCAAAGGGATTGCTAGAGGTGATTCAACTCAATGTTGATGGTTGGAGTCATCTTAAATCCCTTGATTATGAGAAGGTTCCTTTCAAAAAAAAATTACCTCGGGAAACATGTCACATTTTTGCCTCATTTTTCGTGTTGGCTCGATTTTTGTGTCCATTGTTGAGTGATTATTTGACACATGGTTTTTGCCGATGGTTTTCTATTTTTGGTTAAGGAATTAGGTTTTTTGACTAATCCAGGTCATTGGGTTAGGGTTTTGGATGTCGTTGGCTCCTATATGTATATTGTATTGTAAACAATGTATCACTATGAATGAATATAGAATATGTTGGTTTTCCTGGTTTGGGTTTCCAGGGGAAAAATCTTTGTATAATGTGTGTATTTTCCATTGTATATTTTATGTTCTTTTACTGAAAATTTGTTTGCAGTAAATATTGTACAAGGTTAAAATCTACACCGAATTCAAACCGAGAATGAATTGAATTAGCCAGAAAAGATTTGAACCAAAATTTAACCTGACCTCGAAAGGTGAGAGCAAACAATTTGCATACAACATTAGGATCAACGATATTATGTTTTGAACATTTATAAAAAAAAAATATAAAGATGATCTTCTGCGGATGTGCTCCCTTCTCCGTCGAATGTAAGTTCTGACAAGAGATAAACTTTCTTACTGGGAATGTTAATAGATGGGAAAATAAAAACATGTTCCCATATAGAAATTTGGGTGGGAGCCATTGTTGTAATGTGACAATAAAGAACTCGGCTCCGAGTTAGCTTGTCATCTCACTCGCCCTTAAGCATGTGGATGACATCATTGAAGGATAGATAATGAATCAAAAACAACTATGGGCGAAAAACTGAATGATTGAGACAAATAATTTGAAATTAAAGCATTCAATCATTTAATTTTATCAGGCCCTCCTTCTAGCGCCATTTGTTGATGGGCAGAAATGACCACTCGTCAACTAAGAGGGAATAGTCTGGTCTGAGGTTGTCTAAGTATAATCTAAGCCGTTGAAGGTAACTATCCCTAGCGGTTTTAACGACTTCGTTAGCCGATGAGGGTATCTATCTAAAATAAAAAAGCAAATTGCTAACTATTTTCATTATTTACAATATTTACTAAGTTAAATTAATTACAAAATATACAAAATATACAAGTGCAAGATTTCATTGAAAGTCTTGTGAAATGAAAAATATTACAGGAATTAAATCTCAGGCAAAAAAAAAGATGAAATTTAAATCTAATACATAAACATTATTTAAATATCTTAACTAAAACAAATATATTAAAACTAAACTAAATCTAATAATTGACATAAACATGAATGTAGCTTATAATATGATTTAGTTAGAATGGACAAAGCATTTAAGTTAAATTATTGTAATAAATATTTACATTCAACAAACACCAAAAAAACAAAATTACTTACCTATCTCGCAAGAGAAATATTAATCTAAAATTGATTCAGCTTGCATTTATGAATGAAAGTTGTAATAACCAAAATCATTGAAAAAAATCAACTATTCGATTATCACATAGTTCATAAGTTAATGTAAGACATCAAAATAAAACCATGAAAGAATTACAATAACTTTTATAAATGTGCAATTATCTAACTTAATTTAGAGTTGAATAGATCAATTTAAATAGGAATAATAATCTTGAGAAAAAAAAAAACCATTTCAAAAGACTAAAATTATGAGAAACAAATGAAAGGGTACACGTATTTTATTAACGAGGGTTTCACAATGCACCAGCTAACTTCATTTACAGTCCATGATACATGCAAGTGGGTGGCTTAGTTCACATACTCATCATCATATATAATAATATAAATTATCACTCAGGTAACGAGTGCTTTAATTCTCACTCAAAGTATGACTTATTACTTCAAAAATTGTTTAGTTAAATCATCCAGAGCTTAAGCTATCCTTCAAATTGCATTATAATAAAGCTTGCGAGAACGATTTCCAAGACAACATAGAAAATTGATTTTTACCTTTTCATTAATTCGACTCCAGACTATGAATAAACATATGACATACCCATGGCAACCAATAAAAGAGGAATAATTCATAACATAATTGTTAAGCCCACAATAATTCACAAAGGAACAACATACACTTCGGGAGATAAAATAAATGAAGGCTAAGTTTCATGATGGTAACCTTTTTAGATCAAATCATTTTGTATGATAGGTTTGAACAAATGAAGCTTAACAAGTGATAACTTCGAAATAATGAAATGTTGTCTTTATAATATTTAGAAGATGTTGACCAACAAGATCTTATATTGCATTAAAAAAAATCAAAAGAAACAACACTCGTGTTTTGTCTTTATAATAATGTAATCCTTGTAATGTATATGAACCATCTTCCATTTCTCATACTATGGTGAATATTTTAAGTCTGTCTCAAAGTAAGCCAAGGTCTAGGACTATTCGAAAAGGTTGATTCTATAGCGTATTGTAATTTCCAAGATTCAAAATAAAATTAGGAAACCACATACTTTCAGGGCAGGTCTTATAATATTTTGCATAACATACTATGTATTACTATAGATCTAAGTATATCTCTCCTTCATTCAAATTTGATCAAATGTGAACAAATGTCATAGAAAAGATGTGTCACAATAAGCCTTCTTTCTATAAAATCATTATTATTGCTCCATCTTTTCAACCAAGCCATTCTCATAGCTCAAAATTAATAGTGATAAACAACATATAAATTCAATAAGAGGTAATGACAAATTCTCGAATTGTGAAGTTCGTCCATCGACATCAAAACTCTGCAGAAAATGAAATGGTGTTTGAATTTCATGTTGGAAGTCATGAAATTGAAACCAAACAAAAGAAAATAATATAAACTCAAACCAACCTCGAAACAATGCAAACCAATACCAACCCAATCAAGTCAAAGGGAAACAAACTAAGAATCCAAGTAAAATTTTGAGGGAACCTAGATTTTGATTAAGGAAAAAAAAGCAAGGGGTTGTTCCGGGCCAAAAAGGTTTCACAAGGACAGATTGACAGTGATAGAGTGATAGTGGCAGTATCATTAGTTTGGCACTTATATTTCAGGGCGGTTGGACGGGGCAAGGAAAGGGGGTTGTATCCTCCTTTTGGTTGGTGTCGAGAAACTAAGGGAATTGTAGCTTCCTTTAGGTTGGAGCCTGAGAAACCAGGGTGTTGTAGCTTCCTTCCAGTTGTAGCTGGAAAACAAGGAAGTTGGTGCTTCCTATGATTGCATTTTTTTTTACATATAAGAAAAGCATTCTATGGTTTTCTCATGCATTGGGTTTCCATGTAAAATATTGGTGTATTGTGTACTTGTGTGGTTGCTTATTGTTCACTATAGATTTATAATGCTTATGATATTTAAATGTTACTAATGAACTTCCCATAAGGATAAACAATACATGTTGTGGTTAAAAAGTAATAAAAATGCTAATATTGATTCACCCCCCCCCTTTTCAGTATTCCAACATATTCATCAATTCATGTTTACTAAATCTAATTCATACCAAGCCCTCTGACTCAAAATAAACCCTCTATAATTCAAAAATAAGACCCCTGCAACAAATTCTATGCAAAAAAGCAAAGCTTCGTGGCAATTTTTTAACAAAATTTATATTGGTTTTGAACATACAATTTATAATTTATAATTTTTTGAACATACAATGTGAGCACAGTTGGAAATTATAGATGTTTGTGAACCACTTGTGTGTCATAGGATTATGGAAATTATGTCGTTTAAACAAATAACTACGTCAAAATGTGGTATTGAGTGAGAAAAATTGTAATTAGAAATTTGTTCTCAAAATGTGGAGTTGCAGGGATCAAAATTGGTACATTTAACATTAAGATAGGTTAATGGTACTAATACAATTTTTTTATTTATGAAATTTAAAAAAAAAAAAAAAGGAAGTTTCAAAATGGTATGGCGCTATGGATGAGAGAATCGGATTGGAAAACACGTCAATATAGTAACCTGGATGTACTCATATAGGAGAATTGAGGAGAGAACCGGAGTCAGATATGAGGTATCATTAGTTGCATATACACAGAAGTTTTCCCATATGAAAGAGGGCATCCACAAAGATTTTGTTTTGATAACTTTGACATCCAAGTCTTCTTTCATGAATGTTTTCTCTGGCATATCGAAGTACAGGTGAAAGGAAGGAGAATGTAGCTTAGTCCTTTCCTTCATAGTTGTAGTTCTGACCGTGGCCTTAAGATAGTTAAGGACTGTGTGCTTTCCTTTGGCCTCATCTATGTCTGTTTCATTTTTTTATTCGTGCTCTAGCAATTGTTTTGGTCCCTTGGACAAGTCCATTGATCCAATATAAACAATTATTCAAAGTTCAATCAACCACGGATCAAACTAGCACTGATTATATGTAGAATCATGAAGCACAAAATCATAGGGTGGGAATCCTTCCCGTTGTTGTAGTGACCAAAATCCAATAAAATTCACACATGGAGACGACACCAATTCACGTGGGAATACCTCATAGAGAACAATTAACTTATTTTCCAATATAAAGAACGACTTTTGTAAGAGACTGAGTGTGGAAAAAGTTTATTAGTTTGCAGTTTTCCAACCAATGCTTGGAGAAGATAGAATTGAAAATTGACCATAACGTTGAATTTGTAAAATGGTGACAGATCATTTGGACAGTACACGACCTTTACCAACACGATTTATGATTCAACATCTGATTAGCGGACATATTCCAGTAATGAACAAAGGACCGCGTTGCTACTTTGAGACGTAGAGGTTGATGCCATGTCCACACTTTAGGACTTCTGTGTATGAATTTTGAAATTCCTCAAACACAAGTTCACTGAGAATGGAACCCTACACTATTCTATCACACTGTCTGAATCCAAAGCTTAGCCTAGAGGAAAACACAAAGGCAACTCATGCATGGTTTTTATCTTTACATGTTGAATTTTTACGTAGAAATGTGCAGTCGTTGCTCTAGGAAATTACCACAGTGAACTTTCACTACCAAACACGCGTACCTATCCTCTACCAGCATCAATGCAATACCTATACTTGTTTGATTTTAATAGGAGCATGCCCCTAAGTTTTTTTTACCTTTGAGATTCTATATCACATACATGTACACTGTCATACCATCAAACCAAATCCATTATTCAGTTCCCAACTCTCCACTTGCCTTATATAATGTACAATAACTTTGCAGATATTAGCATAGGTGTTTGGATAAATTTCCCATGTTCCCCACACACACACATGTGTGTGGGGGACCAACATATCAATTAAACAAAAGGGAAAGTTGAAAAAAACATACGAACGAAGGTGGGGAACAACACATGTATCGATGTAACTAACTTTAAGCCGCTCTTTGAAACCCTTGTTTTTGGCATCCACATTAAAAATCTGTCAACACAAACCTATATTTTCAAACTTGTTTATTGGCATTAGCTATCTAGACACATTGAATTGAAACACAATATGTTTGCTTTACATTAACGTGCCTTAGAAATAAATTGCAATATGCAATCAATGTTCCTAATCTTCATATTCCATTAATGGGTCTGTCGACTTTCACACAAATGATACCACCAGTTTTTCTTTAAAAAGGATGAGTCATCCGATTTGCAATTATTGGTTGGAATTTGGGGCAGGGTCCTTTTACATACCCGTCATGAGGTGCTTGTCTCTATAATTTAATGGAAATGTGTATCATATGTAACCTGACTTAAGATTTTCACTTTAAGTTGAGGCAGGAAGTTAACTATGGGACTATGTGGCCTAATTCAAAATATCCAATGAAAATTAAATTGTTGAATATTTCTATATTTACTTATGTTCAGATTTATCATAGTTGGCTGACATTGAGATATTTAAGAATTATTTACTAGTTAGTTTTTAACCCATATATTAGAGACTTACATTTTGGCTTTGCAATTTATTTTCCATGTGTGACTAGATAATCTAAGAAAATTGACGTATTGTTGACATGTTTTCGATGTTCTTCATTGTTAGGGATTTTAAATAATTATAAATTCATATATTTCATTTTTTCCACTTTTTCATATTTTTCCTATAGTATCGAGCATAGTTCCATTTTTTTCATATTTGCCCTATAGTAATTAGCATAGGGAATTGCTTTGTCCATGCTTTGTCCCAGTGTTGATTATGAATTTCTTAATCTCAAAAGTATATAATATATGCTTAGTATCTTAAGTGTTTTTTAGGTTAATTATGTGATTTACATTACTTGAGCTAATATGGTTTTACAAGCAAGGACATAGTGTAGCATTGATGAAGGAATTTGAGAAGGGGGTTTGACCCTCATACCATTGATCCTCTTCAATTATCTACTACATACCAATCCATTGAATTGGTGAGAAATCCAAGGAATTTTGTCTAGTAATAATAAAATACTTAGACAACTAGACCTCCTTCAAGATATTTGAATTCAAAATAGCCAGGGAGGGAGAGCAATTAGGAGACAACACCCATCAATCAAGGACTTGATTGAGTGAGCTAGTTAGGATAGTTTACATAACTTCAAGTATAAGTACAGACTTACATGATAGAGTTAGGGTATTCAAGTTGTCATTTCACTTTCCAGCTATTGTTATTAGAACTTGTTCAAATTGTACTAGAGAGACAAGGTTATATCCTCCCTGTGATATGACATTTTATGAATAAGAAAGAGTAGGAATTTCTGAAGTTTTGTTTTCTAAGAGTTCTTAAGGGTTACAAGAGTTCCCTTTAGTAGGGCCCACTTAAAGGAAGGATAGTTGAACCCTCCCTTCATTTTGTTTCTTGTCTTTAGGATTTCTGTTGTGAATCTAGCTAGACTTTTGTAAACAAAGTAGTCATTTTTATGTTAAATGTGTACTTTCATTTCTAACATAATTATTGTTTCATGTATTTATTTGAATGCATTTTTATATTATGATGTTTAGTTATTTGGGATGGATCTTATGGACCTATAACATGATAAAATTATGCTATAAGGATTGTTTAATCTACTAGTTGCATGGTGATCATTGGTTCAAGGAACCTTTTCTACTTTGATTAACTTCTCATCCACTAGGCATAGGCCTTGTCTCTATTTGTCTTCCAACACATTTCAATAAGAAATGGAGTGAAATACATTTACTTTATTTCATAAGAGGTGAATTAGGATGAGCTTCCAAAGTTGTTCATTTTCCTTGCCACAGTCTTATTAGAGTTTTAGGGTAGATCTTATCTAATTTGCATATATAGTGCACAACACCTTATAAGTTTGCACATTCCCTAGGTTGAAAATTTAAGGTGAAGTTGTGGAGTTCAATATACGTTGTTGTAATTCTAGGCCCAACACATATAAAATTACATAGTATTTTAATTAAAAAATATTTTATTTTAACGTGAAACAATTTAAAGGACTAAAAATTGACAAATTAACTATTCTCCTTTTCCAACAACTTAACACAATGTATATGTTTGAATCGGCTAAGAACGAAACAACAACCTCACAAGGATATGAATCCCCCTACATTTTTATAGAGGTGGTACTCCTCTGTATATTCTTTAAAAATTTATCTTTGAATATCTTGGGACAATGACTTGAAAAATAAGAGAGTGCTAAAAACAAACTCCAAATCTCTATGAATAAAATAAATTAAAAATGTTGCTGATTGGAAATAAAATGCATGCATCAAATAATTCTTGAGAAAGGGAAACTTCACTCATAAAATATAGTATTTGCATAAATATAATATATAAATAACAATTACAGAAAACATAATACAAATCTCACATCCATCACATAATTTGATTATTTTCAATCACATTCAAGGAGGGAAAGATATAAGCCCACATATGAGAGAACTTTAAAAGATTATTTTCATTGAATACGGAATATAATATGATAGGAAAACTTTAAGTATTCAATGCTCAAAACTCAGAGTTCAAAAGATATTATTAAAGCTTTCCCTGAAGTAGTTCTCTGGGATTTTTCAAAAATAATATAGTCTTTGATAGTCTTAAAAATAAAAATACATTCATCCAAAGTTGGACTAGGATCAAGCTCTTGTGCACCTTAAAATAAAATATAGGAACATGAATAGGGTTGGACCTAAAAGGAAGACAAAGAGAAAAGATCAAAAAATAGGTTATGTTTTTCTTAAGAAAGATAAAACACAATTGGGTGACTTCTGAACGGGAAGAGAAATGAATTGGGAAGAATGTGATCTATATTACTTACTGTGATGGAATCTCTTAATCATTTTGTGGTCGATGTTTCTCTTATATTCTCCTTGGTGACAGTTTCATGATCGGTACCAATTGCTTTTGTTCCATCCTCTTCAGTAATCTTGATTAAAGCTAACTTTAACCAATTTTCAATGTATTCACTTATATGAGAAACACTTAATTCTTGTTTGAATATTATGTCAAATAATGTATTTTCAAATTCTCTAAAATCAATTGAAAGTTGTTGTAATGTAGCTTCAATGTCTTCATTTTTATTTACATATCCTACAAGCCAACTTTCAATTTCTTGCTTTGTATACTTGATCATGCTATTTAACTTCTCCATTGATACACCCTTTAATGTTTTCACATGATCCTCAAATTGTTCCCTCGTCATGAGAATAGATTTTGAAATCAATTTAGTATCTTGTACTTCACCGGTAGTACTTGCAAGGTCTAACTCAACCAAGTTTGAATAAGCTTCCCCCTTTTTAACTCTTAGAATGTCAATATCATCTAATATCTCCTTTAAGGTTTTAATTATCTTTATCCAACATGCCTTCAATTTTTTTAGACATGTTGGGGATAGAAAATATTCTTCTTTTCTTCTGAGTTTAGTCATACTAGAAATTTTCAGAACAAATGTAATTACAAAATCCTTATAGAAACCTTTATAATTTTTTAGGTCTACTTGTAGATATTCTCTAAAATTTTGAATCTTGGAACCCAAAGAGACAAATCTACTTGCTAAATCCCATGTCTCGAAAATGAGAGACATTATCTTTATGTTTTCTCCAATATAGTGTCTAACTAAAACAAGTACACTCGATGTTCCTTTCTGATTATGGGGTTTTATCAGAGCATTTCCACAGTTGGACTGCTGAGACTGGAATAGAAAATATAGGAGGCGGAATTAGAGTAGACTCTAATTCATTAACCCTTTCTTTAAGCATGATATTTTAAGCTTCCATGTCATCCACTGACATTTCTAAAGCATCTCCCTCAACTCTGTGAATTGTGGCAATTCTGGAAGGTGGTACGGCACTAAGATCTAACTCCGAATGTGATTTTCCTTTAATCCTTTTATTTTTTGAACTCAGTCTTTCAAAAATTATTTTTTTGGAACTTTTATCAAATAATTCATTTTGCACACTGAAGGATTCCTCCTCTAAAAAGAGTTCTTCTTGAATTGCAATTTCAGTTGCAACTTCCTTACTTTCCTACAATCTCTATTCATCATCAGGGAATTGTATATTCTTGATGTCAACATTCAGGTCCATATCGTCAAGGATGATTTCATTCTTAGGAATGCATTATTATAACTCTTGTTGAGGATTTTGTCTTTTTCTTTTAACTTGGATTTTTTGAGACCACTCCAACCTTCCATTCGAAGGGTTTTTGTCGCCTCCATCATTAGAATTATTAGTTGAAGACTTCCTTTTCTCTAGTGTCACTGACTAAACACTTTGTTTGTGTGGGCCACTTTTTTGTGAAACAATAGCAGAATGAGTACTATTTTCATTTGCCACTCTTCCTCTCTGTTTATGTTGATCTGTAGTATTGACAATAGTCTCAATATCCTCTATTTTTCTTTTGACAATTGGTGTTGGCAGGTCTTGACTATCACCCTCCTCTTCTCCCAATAAAAATGTTTTAGCAAGTGAAATGTTATATCCATAAAATTTCATGTGATCCATAAAAATATGGTTTGGGTCAAAACCCTTGATCTCTTCTCCACATTTTAAACTATATTGGTTCAACTGTACTACAAATTCATCAATTTTAAAAATACTTCTTAATAAAAATTTCCCCAATTTTCCATGGCAGTGCAATGCATTGTTTCTTCCTTTTCTCGTAAAAGAAATGTACCCAAAACCTATATTGTCTGGCAACCTCTATGAAAAACATTCTATCTGGAATATAATAAGGGAGAAAAAGGGGATTTTCATGAGAACAATAGATTCTCACCACACTATAATGTTCCATTTTTTCAATGCTCCCCTTTTTATCTATGAAGGTTGATGCTTCCAAGGACAGTCTGGATCTATTCAATCCAAAGATAAGTTTCTTGAAAGAAGATACAAATGCATTGTAAACTTTATAAAAATGAAAGTGACCTTTTGTTTCCATAAGGCCTGGTACCACATTGGTACTGGACCAATTTTATAGTCAACTCTTTTTTTGACACTCAAACCCTTAAAGACATGACAGTAAGTAATAACTAATATCAAATAGGAAGACATACAAAATCTTTTATTTTTCTTAAAATTTGATAATTGTGAAGATATATTGTTCATGAACTATAAAATGTAGAATATAAAGAGTCAACCGAGGAATGGTTGATGTGGATTCTTGACCTGTAACTCTCGAGAAAATCCATGCAATTTATCGATAAGGATTTTTAAGTAAACTAACCTGAATTTTTGATATGTCCTCTAACATTGTTGCAGGATCTTCAAGATATTCATGTAGGAGTTTTAGTCCATTATCTCTCTCGTTCAATAAATTGTTGGCTTCGTCTCCCTTGAATGTTCTCATTGGCTTCGAGAGATTTAACATTCTTTTGAAAACTTAGGGTGATAAAGACACAAGAGAATCACCTTGAAGTTGAATCATCCTCTGATTTTGTTCAAATTTATCAGCACACCAGGAAACTATTTCTCTAGAATCAAATACTTTTGGTATGCATCCAACTAAGGAAATGCCTCAAGTCCAAACTTTTTTTTTGTTTCTTTCTGGTAATGGAAATGATGAATAATACCAATAGTATCTTGACCAATTAAACCTATGGTCTTCTCGTCTAGATAAATTCAGAGTATCCCCACATAATTGTTCTCTTTTTATCATAGAAATTTTGATGAAGTTGGCAGACTCTTGTATAGTACTTTAAGACATTAACTTTAAAGTAAATTCTTTTTCAATAATATAACTCAAAGCTCTTTTTTTAATGGAAGGATTAATAAGAATTAAATGAACAAATACCTCAAGAATTTTTCCATTAATAGCATCCTTTTCAATATTTAATTAGCTATTATCCTTTGTAAGAGGCAGAGGTTGTCTTCCAAGGTGACGAGGGACAAGATGTGGGCCAAGAGATGGTTTTGGGATTCAGTACCTGGAGGGCCCACTTTCAAGTAAAGGTACTAGAAGTGCTTTAAAGTTGTGTCCTTAATCTCCTCAAAAGTGGAATAGACCGCCCCGTCCTCCGATCTAATTTCTTTCACGTTATTCCTCCATAAGAAAGCTTTGGATTGTCAGTGAAAAAAGAAGGTGTTCCGATCTCTAGCTTGTAGCTAGAGACTTTGCAAATTTAACCTCCATTGTTCCTCCTTTCTACGAAGAGTTGATTGGTACTGCAAAAAGATCGTCTATTCTTCCTTTAGAATGTCTTGGGTGATAGGGGACTCATCCATTCTTACTTGGAGAAATTCCAACTGGAGTTGTATGGCCTTAATCTCGTGATCAAGGATAGATATATTTTTGGCCCACTTCTTGATGGTGAGCTTAATGGATTTGAGATTATATTCCTAAATATAGACTAGGGAGCCAGAGATCCAACGACTCCATGAAGCAAGAAAGAGAGAAGGGCAGGTGGGTTCATCGAGCTAGATGGGATTGAAGCGGAAGGGGATAGGGCCAAAGTTGATGGGCTCAGCTAGAAGAAGAGAGATGGGTTGGTGGTTAAAGCAAACCCAAGGCAAAATAGAGGAGGAGAGGATAAACTAAGAGTCCATGAAGGAGTTGTGACCCATGAACCTGTCTAGCCGAGATGCAATGTGATCGGGCCCTGTCCACCTGTTAGTTCAAGTGTAACGTACTTTGGAGGCGCAGTTGTCAAGCATTTCAAGGATTGCATGAGATCCTTCATCTGTTGTCGGCATGGATCTCTGAAAATAGATCCCCCCTTTTTCTCGTTGTTCTACAGTGCCATGTTAAAGTCCCTTACACAAATACAATTCGAAGTGAAAATCAGAGTATTGGAACTCCAATATAGAGTTCCAACACTCTTGCTTCTCATTATAGTTGTTAGGCATATAAACATTGAACAAATTCACCATCTGACCTCTAGGTAGGTGAGTGAGACGAACTAATATCCAGTGGAGGGAATCTAGGCTTAAATCCATATTAAATAATATGGGGTTCCAGAGGGTGTAGAGTCCCCCTAAGGATCCTCTAGAGCTTACTGCAAGACCAGAACTCTTATGCCAAAATTTGTGACTCATTTGAAGGATGTCTGAGTCCTTCATTTTTGTCTCCTGGATGAGGAGTGTATGGGGATTTTCTTTCTTGATTAAGATTTTGAGGGAATCCTCTTTTTCTTTATTTCACAGTCCTCTACAATTCCAAGAGATAACCTTCATTATTTACCTAGAGGTTTTGAAGCCCCGCCCTTAGCAGGGATGGATCTTCCATGAATTCTAGTGATCATTGCTTCTTTCTTGAGAGAAATTTTGATTGTAGTTTGAATGCCTAGATATTTTTCTCTTTATACTACCTCTTCTCTTTTGTTCTGATTCGATCTTTTTCCTACTCGCTTGGGTGGTTGACTTTGCTTGATATCATTTTGACTCTCCTTTTGTGTCCTCAAATGGTTCTTCGTCAAAGATGATTGTGTTACCAATTTTGTGCCAATATGCAAAGTGTTGGGGGAGCATCTCTTTAGGCTGGGAAGAATGAGGCGATTGGGTTAGGGGGGTGTTGTCAAGGATTTTCTCTCCTTCTTTTGGGATGTCTTCTATCACTATGGGGTTGTTTTGGTTTTCATCCATGGTATCTTCTTGATTTGATAGGGATTCGTTCATGTTACCACTAGAAGGGTTTCCTTCTTTATCAAGAGGAGCAAGAGGTTGCTTACCTTTTGAGGAGATCGGATCTGGTTGAGAGGGGGGGTTGAGCAGAAGCCAGATGAGGGCCATGCTTCTGGGTTGGATGTCTTCTTTTTCGTTATTGCTAGTGTTCTACTTGCTCCATTTGTGAGGGGGCTTATGAAGCTTTAGGGTAGTTTTTGGTGAAGTGACCATATTTGTGACAAGCTTTGCACTTGAAGGGAAGTTGCTCGTAGTCCACTTGTTGCAGGTAAATCTAGTTGTCTAGGGTTAAGTGCACAAGTTTAGGTAATCCATTTTCAAGGTCTACTTCAACACAGATACGTGCACAGGTTTGCATGACATCGCGTGGTTTTGCACGATCTATATACTTTCCCAAGGCATTGCCAATACTTCATATTATGTCATCGTTCCAGCAGTGGAGGGGGAGGTAGGGAAGACGGACCGAGACTGGGACGTTTGAAGGGATATTGTTTTGAGGGATAAAATCAAGAGTCTAGCGATTTATATACATACCTTGAGAACCCATGAAGTAAAACCCGCTTCAGATGATCATATATCTATCTGATTTGTCTTTGAAATGAAATACGAAGAACCCCCTACCGCAAGAGGCTATGGAGAGATCCCCTTTGATTGGAGGGCACCAATTCTTGTCAACCCAGTAGTTCATAGAGTAGAGAGAGGGCCATATTCCTATGAACTGGCCAATCGAACCTTGTTCTGCTAGTCTTAGAGCTAGGTTACGAGAATTGGAGGGGCGAACCAAAACTTTGGGGATTGTGTCCAGCTTCTTGGTAAATTTTGACAAGGGAGAAAGAATTGATTTGTTGAGAGAAGCTACCAGAGAGCAGGAGACAATCTCTAGAGGGAGCTCCCCATAGACCAAAGATATTAAAACATTAGCAATGCCACAAGATCAGGGGCAAGGTTTTCAAAAATCCTAAGCTCAAGAGTGAGATTAAGATATGCAAATTTTATCCATTTTGATTTTCTCAAAAATTGAGATTTCCAAGTAGGTGTTTTGAGTAAAAGTGCACCCTCTTCTTTAAGGAATCTATCCATTATACTTTATCTTACACCTTAAGAGGATATCCGAAAAGGATGAAAACACTATTAATTTATAATTAAAATAAAATTTTGGAAACAGATAATATATTATTTGTATTTTTATGATACTTACATTGTGTTGTCCACATGGATAGATTGGATATGTAAGCATGTGCATCCAATATAATCACAATCAGTGACGTGGCACAAAACATATACATTATATGTTTTGAATAATTCCCGCTTCCATTAAATGTTATGTTTGTTGAGGTAGAAGTTATGTTTTTGGAGAAGATAAGTATAAAAATGATGTACAAACCTCTTACGCAACCACTACATGTGAGCCTAGTAAAGTAAAGTATTAATATGGGATATGAGAAATGATGGGACAAAATCCCATTTTGAGGATATGAACGACTTTATCATTCTTCCATAAAGGGATTGATGTGAGGGACTTTCACGAAGCATTCATAATTTGACATTATGATTATGATTTTGAGTATACATAATCTATTTGTAGCTTCAAGGCCCCTCAAAATCCATTGGCTTCATTATAATATATGGATTTTCTTCTTCCTCTCCACCATGAATGAGGGCAACAATTTATGATTGATAAAACAAAATATTAATACGAATAATGTTTCATTTATTGTATAACATTAAAAATATTTTTTAATTAAGTATTGTTAATTTTTTATTTTTTAAATGTGAAAAGATTTAATCAACTAAAACCTCGTGAATAATAATTTTGTATTCCATATTATCCTCTTAGGTATCCCATATTATCTTTTAGGTACACTACAATTGTTGCATCATGAGTTGTCTATTCCCAATTGAATTTCTTACTCTTTGTAAGGGAAGGTGAATGATTCAAAGCCTTCTTTAGAACTTCAACAAAGGATTTTGGAGGCTGGGATTGAACCTGCGGCTCAACCTCAAATTCCTCTTCCTGAGTTGAATCCCCTTCTTCTTCTTGTAATTCTTCTTCTTCCTCATTTTCCTCCTCTAACTCTTTTGTATCTTCTTTGTTATTCTCATCTCCATCCACCTTTTCTTCTTCTACATTATTTGTTGGATCTTCAAAGGATGAATCCTAGCCACTATTAGACTAAACTAATTTTGGATTGGGATCCATTGCTTGCTCCTTTTCAACATTCTTATGCATATTTTCCATATTTTAATTTTCCTCTAAGTTCCAAGAGATTCATATTTCTTAATGCTTGATGAAGGGGAACCTTCCTGAGTTGACTTTGGATTGGATGGTGATTTTAGCCTAAAATCCATTTGCCTATTTGAAACCATTTTGAGCTTAGGTTCCATCCTAGGATGCTACTTTGACTGCTGCTTTGGGGAGGTTTTCTTTGTTTGCATATTTTGTTTCTTGCGCCTTCTTGAAACTTGCTTAAAAGGATCTTGCTCAGGATTATTCTAGGGAGGAATCTAATTAAAAGATGGATGTGTGTCTTTTTCTCTTGGACAATTTTTAGTGAAGTGGTTGTATTATTCATGACATGAGTTACACTTAAAGGGAATCTCCTCATAGTCAAAGGCTTGAATATGACTTTAACCCTCCAAATTGAGTTTAATCACCTACGATGGGTCCTTCGAAAGCTACTTCCACATAAAGCCTAGAATAGGTGCAAATATTCCCTTTTCGTTCAACATGGATAATGTATTGACCCAACTTCTTTCCAATAGCTTTGAAGGAATTGTTCCCCCAGAAAATAATGGGGAGATGTGACAGCCTAATCCAAATAACAACATAAGAGATTTCCATATCTGGATCAAAATTACGAGTCCAGTGGAAAAGGAACATTCCCTTGATGCCCATGAAGTAGGGGACAGATTTGAAGATCATATCTCTTTCTCCTTTAATTTCAAATATGAATACAAAGAAATCCTTGCCACAATAAATCATAATAATACTTCCTAGAACATCCCATTTTTTATCGACCCATTCTTCAACTACTCGAGGACTAGGCCAAAGGCCAGTAAACTTACCTACTAAACCTCTCTCATGCAAAATAATAGAATTTTTTTTTGCCTTAGAGGACCTTATGTCTAGATTGGGAATATATTCAGTCTTATTGACAAACCTGCTTTTCTGAGGACATTTCTCACTAGTAGATTTGGAAGATCTAATCAAACGATCAAAGGCTTCTTCTTCTGAGGCGGTAGTCCTTGCCATGATGAAGCTAAGTAAAATGCAACATGGGATCAACAGTCAAAGAGTCGGACCAACAATCATCCAACTCAAACCAAAGGCGATGATTGACAAGGGAATACCTACGAATATCCAACATTGGTTCCATTGGAACATACAATTCATGTGACAACAAAGTGCATGCAGCGGTTAGGGTAAACCCTAGCTGCTCAGACAACACATACAGAACATCACATATGTATTTGAATGAAAGAGTTAATCTTTATGTCTTTACATATTTTAATATTATGCATGTGTATTTTCAATAACAACAATCATCCCAAATTACCACTAAACCACAATCCAATAAACAAACATTATTAATATATAACAATAAATTATCCTTCTCTTTTATAAAATCAAACACATTACTACCTCCACA
>ML803393.1:66419-106896 GCA_009831015.1 Picea engelmannii
CAGAGACTGTAAAAATACAGAGTGAAAGACTCGCTAGAATGGTGGCAGCTTATCTCTGAGAAGAGATGTGACGGCTACTCGCATTCACAAGAAGATGATTACAATGAGGCTCTGAAGGCCCTTTTACAATAAACGGGAATGCCCAAAGTCCTAGACATCCAAAAACATAACCCTGGGAGATGAAGCGCCAAAACTCATGTGGTCCCCGTTTGGGTAAGTTGGTGCATCAACTTCCCGGGGTCGTAACTTTTGCATACGATATCCGTTTTAGGCGTGTGATAGCTTGTTGGAAAGGTATCATCAAGGAGATTAATTTTGGGGGCTCAATCATGCCTTTGGCGATCATTGAGAACATATATCTCAAAAAACCTTCATCTTGGCCCTCAAAATGGCCCCGGAAGTTAAAACCTGCTAAAAATAGTAAATTGCCAAAATTGCCAGAAAGCCGTTTTGAGCCATTTGGGAAAGGTGGGTGGCCACCGATATCGACCTGGATCAATCCTCCCTCATTAGGAAGAAATGGTATCCATTGCGTTGAGTTCCCGGGGGAGAGGGAAAAGAATTTGTTGAATCTGCATCTTGGTGAGCTGCTTGTCTTGCTGGAGACGTCGCGCTACTCAGTTTGTGGAAATCTGTCACGAACCTGTTGCGGTTGAGGCTGCTCAACAAGTCGAGATACATGAGAGGACGATGTGCAAAAGGAATCTTTGCACTTTGCTGCAACCTTTTCGACCTTCTTCTCTTGGATAGAAGGTGCTTGGGGCAAGGTTGTGGTGGGTGCAGTATGCTTCTGTTCACCCTTTGAACAGATTGTGGAGAAGATGAATTTTGTAGTATGCGATACTACCTTGCAGTACTGTTTAGGTGGGGCAGTAGTTGGAACTACCTCTGGTATCCTATAGAGATGACCCCCAAGAGTAATAATGACACTACGGGGTCGAGACTCATAGATAGCATGGCGTTTCCACATATATGGCTGGCCCAAGAGAACATCACAGACATCCAGTGGGGAAACATCACATAATACCTCATCCTTGAAGGGTTGGATGCCGTATGACAATCGACACTGCTGATTGACACAGAGATCTCGTCCTTGGCGAAGCCACCCGATACTGTATGGTTGCAGGTGTGGTGTTGTCGACAATCCCAACTCTTTGATGACCTCTACTGAGATGAGGTTCTTTTGGATTCCACTATCAACAATAAAATGCAGCGGGGTCCCTTTCACCCACATTTGTGAATGAAAAAGGCACTCCCCCTCTTCTGGATCTGTTGGTTCTTCTGGTTGAATTGTTGCAGTCGCAACAATAGCAGTGGGGTCTGCGTCGATGATCTTTCTTTTTCCAGTATTTTCAGAATCAGATTCTGAATCAGGGTTCGGTTCCTTGTCTTTGATCTCGACCACCAATGACTATTTTGAGCGACATTCATTGGTGTTGTGCCAGGGGATTTTGTGGAAATCGCACCATTTTTTGGTGTCCTTCTTTGTCTTCTCGTGACCCTTCTTTTCTTGTGGCTTGGACTGGTTTTTGGGAGACTGTTTGTTAGGGCTGTCTTTGTCATACTTTGGTTGTTGTGGATTTGCAGACCCGAACTCCCATTTGTTCTGGTGCTTAAATTTATGCTTGATTTTAACAACATATCGATAGGCAGCACTGAGTGATGAGATGTCCAAAAAATCAATTTCAGTTTGGATGTATCTGTGTAGAGCCCCACGGTATTTCAGAACCAAATGTTGTTCGGAGTCTTTGATACCCATCTTGGTGCGCAAGGTATGAAAGCTATTGGTGAACTCTGGAAATGATTGGCCCCTCTCTTTTTGCAATGTGGTCCATCTCATATATTGGTCCTCATAGTTTCCAACAGGGTAGTACTGTTCATTTACTGCATCCACAAAAAATTCCCAAGTGGGATCAACCCCATATATTCCAGAATCCTCTATGGAACTCTGCTCCCAGTAAGTTTCCCACCAATGTTTGACATGGGGGAGAGCCTTAAGGAGTGTAAAGGTGATATTTTCCTTGTCTGAAAAATTATGAACAGAGAAATAACGTTCTAGCAGATTTAACCATTTATTTAGGGCATCTGCATATATTTGACCTTCAAATATGGGAATATCAAAATTAACCGGTACCTTGAAAGGTGAGGTACCTCCAAAGTGGTCACTTGATGAAGATGCGCCTGATTCTATCAGCAAGCGTTGAAGGATGTGGGAAAAATTCTCCATCATTTCGTTCGTCTGTCGCGTGAGAACTTGCGCAAGCAACAGACTAATAGGATCGTCTGCTCCATCATTTTTCTTTTCTTCCGCCATTGAGGGTTTCTTGGGTGTGAGAGAGCGATTTTCCTTGAGAGAGACAAGCTCGAGACCCAACTTTCCATACTCGGACCTCGTCGGGGACATGCACTGAAAAACGATCAAGCGCAGCCTACTCTGATACCACTGATCCAGATTATTTTCGGCACAAAATAAGAGCAGAGATATATTAGAGAAATGCATAGAGATATTGTAGATATTCAATAATATAACATAAATGTATCAGAGATGCAACCATAAACATATATATATAGTAATACATGATTTCTATTAATCAGAGAAATGTACAGAGACTGTAAAAATGGTGGCAGTTTATCTCTAGAATGGTGGCAGTTTATCTTTGAGAAGAGATGTGACGGCTACTCGCATTCGCAAGAAGATGATTACAATGAGGATCTGAAGACCCTTTTACAATAAATGGGAATTCCAAAAGTCCTAGACATCCAAAAACCTAACCTTGGGAGATGAAGTGCCAAAAGTCACGTGGGCCCCGTTTGGTTAAGTTGGTGCATCAACTTCCCGGGGTCATAACTTTTGCATACGATCTCCATTTTAGGCGTGTGATAGCTCATTGGAAAGGTATCATCGAGGAGATTCATTTTGGGGGACCAATCATGCCTTTAGATATCATTGAGAACCTTGATCTAAAAAATCCTTCATCTGGGCCCTCAAAATGGCCTCGGAAGTTAAAACCTACTAAAAATAGTAAATTGCCAAAATTGCCAGAAAGTCGTTTTGAACCATTTGGAAAAGGTGGGTGGCCACCAATATCCACCTGGATCATCTGCATAACCATGGGAGGCCAATCCTGGGACCCCTATAGGAAAGCACCTAATGCACACAACACAAACAACACTACTATGAAGGGATCATCAGATACAATCATCAAATCTAACCCCCCCCCCCCNACCTACCCAACAATATCCCACTTGTTGTCTTTTTTGCATACTAGGGGTCACAAGATTATATAGTCAACAATCTAGAAAAGCAATGCCGATTGTTTCTCTACACTGGGAGAACTTCTCGAAGCTCACCGAATTTGTTAATGAATATGCAATATTCTTCAAAGTGTCAACCTTCTCTAGCAACACCTTCTTATCTTCAACCACATCTCTCACAAAGTGATATTGAACATCAATATACTCTGTCTTTGAATGACAAACTAGGTTCTTTTCCAAGAAAATTGCACTTTGATTGTCACAATATAATCTTACTGCTTATTGTACCAACCCAATACTTGAACACAATCTCTATAACCATACTGCTTCCTTGAATGCACGAGTGGTTGCCATGTATTCAGCTTCTACAACTCAGATCTCCAGCCCAGTCTGCATCAACAAGCCCATGTATATCCAACACTTTTTCCAATCCCGGTCTTCCTTGGTAGTGCAATCCATAGCTAGAAGTGCCACGCAAATGCCTGAAAACCCACTTTACTGTTGTCCAATACTCCTTCCCTAGTTTTGACATATACCTGCTCAAAACTCCCTTTGCTTGTGCAATGTATGGTCTAGTACAAACCATTGCATACATCAAATTGTCAACCACACTAGCATATGGAACATGGGAAATGTCTTCTTCCACTTCATGTGTCTTGGTACATTGATCTGTGGATAAATTTACACCTACATGAATAGGAACCTTGATTGGTTTACTTTCCTGCATATAAAACCTCTACAATATCATCTCAACATATTTTATTTGATTCAACCAAAGTTTCATGTTTGCATCTCTTTTAATCTTCATTCCCAACATGAATTTAGCAGCACTAAGATCCTTCGTGTCAAATTTGGAGGATAGCTGTGATTTCACCTCCTTGATAATATCCATGTTATTTACTACCAGCAACATGTCATTGACATACAACACTACATAAATGAAGTGAGATTTTTCCGTAGTGTAACCTCCTCACATCTTTAGACCCGAAACGAATGATGTTCATTTGATCAAGATCTTAGATCAAAGACTCAATTTGTCTGTGATACATCTTTGCCTTGGATTAAATCCAATGAATCTCCATCTTTTCTTATCCTATCCTTCCATTTATTTTGATCTGACGATTGATGGAAATTCGGGTGATCGAAATCTCAGATCTCAGCCCTTGCTTATCCTCTCCTTCCACTTAAATCAATCTGACGGCTGACGAAAATTCAGATAATTGAATTCTCAACCCTTTTTCCCCACTTATCCTATCCTTCCACTTAAAGTGATCCAACGGTCGTGAAGAATCTCGAAGTAGATCCATGATCAAGGATTTGATCCTGATCACATTTCTGTACTGTGCTTTTCCTTCTGAGCTTTGATCTCTACATATTGTTCACTTATCCTCCCGAGCTTATTCTTTTCCTGTTTGCCATTGTCAATGTTGTTCTTTCCATCAATGACAAGCACACACTTCCTTTCAAACATGCCAATAATATCCCCCTTTGGCATTGATGGAAACCCTGGAAGGTTTCACTATTCTACGTAGACCTCCAACTGTAGTATCCAGAACACACCTTTTCTCCCCCTTTGACATCAATGTCAAAGAAAAACTAAGAGTGACTATGTTCTCCCCATGAACAGAGATACAATGAGAAATCTACCCCTGATCAAATAGACTGTTTTAACTTGATAACAGGGTCCAACCACGTCTGGTGTAGATACTCAAACTGAGTTTTGCAAGCAGTTTAGTGAAGATATCAACTATCTGTTCTGTGGAAGGAATATAATTCAGCTGAACAACTCTATTTGTAACCTGCTCTTTGAGAAAATGATACTTTATTGGTATATTATTAGTCTTTGAATGTAGAACATGATTCTTGGAGACACTAATGGAACCGGTGTTATCACAGTGAAGTGGAATTGGATCAGTGTAAGTTACCTTCAAATTTGCAAGAGTTTGTATCATCCATAATATATGAGTGAAACAAGTAGCAGCAACAATGTACTCTGCCTCTTTAGTTTATAATGAAATAGATCCTTGCTTCTTACTAATCCATGCTACTAACAAATCACCTAAGAAGAATGCACCTCCATTGATGCTCTTTCTCTCATCCAAACAATTTTCCCAATCAACATCTGAATATGTAGTTAATTGAAAATTTTGATTTCTAGGATACCAGAGACCATAAGTCATTGTACCCTTCAAATATTTGAATATCCTTTTGATAGCTGCTAAATGACTTTGTTTAGGAGTAGACTGATAACAACCTACCATTCCAACAACTTGCATTATATCAAGATGGGATGATGTGATGTACAAAAGACTGCCTATCATTGATCGATATGTTCTTTGATCAACATCAGGTGAAATATCTTCTTCACTGAGCTTGCAACCAACCACCATAGGTGTACTAACAAGAGAGGAGTCTTCCATCTAAAACTTCTTCAGCATCTCTTTCAAATACTTTTCTTGAGAGATAAATAGCCCTGCAAAACTCTGATTGATTTATAAACCAAGAAAATATGACAGTTCTCCTATCAAGGACATCTCAAACTCAGTTTGCATAGAATTAGCAAACCACTGAACTGAAGGGTCATTAGTACATCCAAAAATAATGTCATCTACATAAACCAAAAAAACTAATAAATAATCACCTTCAAACTCAATGTATAGATTACTGTCAACAATATCTTTCTTGAACCCTTTTTCCTGTAGAAATTTATCCAGTCTATAATACTAAGCTCATGGTGCATGTTTCTGTCCGTATAATGCCTTTTTCAACTTACAGACATAGTCAAGATTATCTATCAGTGAAAATCCTTCAGGTTTCTCCACATATACATCTTCTTCTAGATCTACATTAAGAAATGTTGACTTAACACCCATATGATATACTTTAAAGTTCTCATGATATGCATAGGCAAAAAATATTTTGATGGCTTCCAATCTTGCCACTGGTGCAAAGATTTCATCAAAATCCCGTCCTTCAACTTGTGCATACCCCTTATAGACCAATCTGGCTTTATTCCTAACAATTTGTTCTTGTTCATTCATTTTATTCTTAAACACCCATTTGGTGCCAACTACATTCTTATCTGCAGGTCTAGGAACAAGCTCCCAAGTATTGTTCTTCTCAATTTGATCCAGTTCCTCATTCATTGATTTGAACCAATTTACATATTTACTGGCTTCATTAAATTTCTTGGGTTCCACCATGGATATGAAGGCTATATGTGATTTCTTAGTGTCTTTGATTACCCTTCTCCTGATTTGTACACCTTTGTCTTTCTCACCAATTATCTGACTTGTAGGATGATTTTTTTGAGTAATTCTAGAGGGAGGATTTGATGTTGTCTGTTGATTTGAGTCTTCCTGAGTATTTGTATCTTCATTTGACTCAGAGTCTTCTCTTTCTGATTCTTGGACCTGTTCATCTTCAACTTCAACTATATCCTCTGTTGTTTATTCAACACTGCTTACATCTCATATCGGGATTTCTTCATCAAATTTTATGTCAATACAATCAACCAATTTATGTAGCCTCTTATTATAGCATCTGTATCCTTTACTATTTGTAGAAAACCCTAAGAAGATATCTTCATCATCCCTATCATCATATTTTCCAATATTTTCATCATTGTTCTTGATATAACACTTACTCCCAAAGACTTTAAAATGCTTGATTGAAGCAGGTCTTCCAAACCATAGTTCATAAGGAGTCTTGTCACTTTGTATCCTGAGATGAGCTTTGTTAAGAATATGTACATCTGTATGAGTTGCTTCTACACAATATGTCTGAGAAGTATTCATTTCATTCATCATTGATCTTGCCATCTGTTGAACTGATCTATTTTGTCTCTCAACTACTCCATTTTGTTGTGGAGTCCTTGGAATAGTATACTCTCTTTTGATCCCATTTTTATCACAAAACTCTTTGAAGTCCCTTGAACTAAACTCTCCTCCTCTATTAGACCTTACTACCTTCAATATTTTTTCTGTTTGATTCTCAGTCAGAGATTTAAATACTTTGAATTTTTCAAATGCTTCAGATTTTTCTTTCTGAAAGGCAACCCATGTAAGTCTAGAATAATCGTCAATAATCAACATGAAGTAATTTTCTTTTCCTGTACCTTCCTTCCTTGATGGTCCACATAAATCTATATGTACTAATTGAAGAGGTTTCTCTGTTGATGCAAAGTTCTTAGATTTAAACTGTGTCCGAGTGAGCTTTCCTATTTGGCAAGGTTTGCATACAGAATCATATGGATTTGATATTTTTGGAAGATATTTTACTGCCCCACTGTTTCTAAGTTTGATTAGATGATAAAAATTTAGGTGTCCAAGTCTCCTATGCCATAACCAACTTTCATCATACTTGCTTAAGTGACATTCTTCTTTTTCTTCTTTCAAAACATAGACATTGTTTTCTGTTCTTATGCCTTTTGCAATCAACTGTCCTGAATTCACAGATTGTATTTTACAATATTTAGAAGTGAAAACAACTTTACATCCTTTGTCACAAACTTGACTGAGACTAAGTAGATTATGTTTCAGACCATCTACAAACAACACATCTTGAGCTTTCCCTTTTCCATTACTTAGACTTACCATTCCTTTACCTTTGATTTTTCTTGGTGCATCATTTCCAAAGGTTACATTTCCTAATTTTATTTCACTTAGAGACATAAACTTACTTTTGTCTCCAGCCATGTGTTTGGAACATCCACTGTCAATATACCAGGGGTTCTTTTGTGTTTGAGCTGAAAGTACTAGACCACATTTTTCACTATCTTTCTTTTTCCATGTACTGGCATTTCTAGCTAAGGGTTTTATCCTTGGATCTGCTTTGTAATTCTTCATATGGAAGTTTGCATCTTTGTGGCCGAAGTTATGAAAATTATAGCATTCGAGCTCATTGTTCAATAGGTCAAAGTGATTGGTGCAATTTTTTCTACTCATTGGTTGTTTAGTTCTATGTTGCAAAGATTGTTTATTTCTTGATCTCCTCAGTTGCATGTCTCTAAACTTAATTTGACAATTTGCAATCTTATGACCAAAATTAGAGCAGTAAAAACAATAACCATGGAAGAAATTTTGGTACATGAAGGATGACATTCTTCTTTGAATTTGTTGCTCCATCTTCTGATATCTTTGTTTTTTATCAGGGATCATCTTGTCTTTATTAGCTTTTGGTGGCAGAGTACTCGCATGGTCTGATTGTCTGTTGACTTGGAACTTGATCATCTTTACTGGCTCTTTACTTTCTATTTGTTTGTTGCTTGAACCACTTACATAGCCTAAACCAGTCTTCAACAAAGGAGATCTATGCTTGCTCAGAAAGTGATTTAGTTTTGTTGAGGCTTTAATGCTTGGAATATTTTGGAGATACAATGCTTTAAACTTCTCCATCTCTTTTCTAGTTTTTACTACCTCTTCTTCCAAGGCTTCACATATTGCCTTCTTCTCTGATAACTATTGTTTCAGAGTGTCCTCTATTTTTTTTGCCTCTTCTAACTCCACTTTTGGCAGGGCAAAGTCTTCATCAGGTTTTTTACCATTCTTTTCAAACTGCATCAACAATTGTTTTTGTTTTCTCTTCTTAAGTCTGAGTATATCAATCTCTTCTAAAGAACTGATTAGTTCACCTTCCATATCAATCACAAATTCTTCATCATTAACATCACTTCTTGTGATTTTATTATCATAATCCTCTTTGGCCATAAGCATAAAGTCATTAACCTTATATTCACAGGAAGAGTAATTATCTGTGTCTTCTGAAGAGTCATCATTGTTTACACATAAACTTTTCTTTTTACCAAGTCTCTTGGATTTGTACTTCTCTTCACCTTAAGAGTTCTGGTCCTTGTTCTTGTGTGAACACTTAGATGCAAAGTGACCTATATTTCCATAGTTAAAACATTCAAAGGGAATCTTTCCTTGGTATTTGCCTTATCATTTCTTGAACCTTCTCACAAATTGTGCCTCAATATCATCTAATTCTGAATCAATATTCTTGTCTACTTTAAAATATGCTTCTCTAGTGGTGGATTTATCTTTGCTAATCCTCATTTCATAAGAAGTTAGAGCTCCTAAGAGTTGATCAATAGACATAGTTTTAAGATCATTTAGTTCTTCTATTGCAGAAACTTTTGGATTAAATCTATCAGGCAGAGATCTTAAAATCTTCTGAACTAAAAATGCGTCTTCAATCTTCTCACCATGACCCTTAATGGAATTCACAAGCTCCTCAACTCTTAAAAAATATTTACTAACTGTTTCATCCTCATTCATCTTTAGTTGTTCAAATTTCAATCTATGTGTCTGAAGTTTGTCATCTTTTACTTTCTCATCTCCTTCATAATTGCTAATAAGTTTATCCCACATTTCTTTGGCAGATTCAAGTTGCATGACCTTTACAAATTCAACTTCAGCAAGCCCACTCAAGATAACATTCATTGCCTTTGCATTGAGGCTAAATTCTAACTTATCATCCTTGGAAGCTAACACAATAGGTTTTGTATATCCAGTCTCTACAACATCCAAAACATCAACACCTAACACCATGATGTATGTTCTCATTCTAACCTTCTAGAAGGAATTTTTTTTTCCATTAAACATAAGAGGCTTATTGGTTGAAGTTCCTTCATGGCTTGTCATGTTTAAGCTTACTGATATACCTTTAAATAAAAGGAACCCTCTCTGATACCAATTGTTGGAATTACTAAGACAACTAAGAGGGGGGGGGTGAATCAGTTGTCACCGTGCTTAAACAATTTTATGCCTATTAAACTATTATTAACCTTCTCCAAGTGATCATCAAGATTATGCAAGACATGAGTCACAGAAATAACAAACATCAATCACACATATGATATACACATAGAAATATATTCACGAGGAAACCCATAAAGGGAGAAAACCTCTTCTTCTTCGAATGATAGGCAGTCTTTTAAGTTCTGTATATCATCTTTCTTTGAGCACCAACTCAAAATGAGGCTACAACCTCTTCTTTAACAAACTGCAACTTGCTGAGAGTACCAACTCTCTGGTTTCTCTAACACCCACTAGAAGGAAGCACCAACTCCCTGAGTGTTCCAGCATTGATTGGATGGAAGCACCAGCTTCCAGTCACACAGGCACCAAATTGCATAACAAAGAACAATGGTTCTCCTTTACACCACCCTACCACCCTGATTTTTTTGGATACAACCAGATGGAAGCTACAACTCCCTATGTTCAAGCACCCACTTGAAACTTTGAGGACACTAGTCCTCCCTAGCACCACCCTACCACCCTAAGACATAAATCTTTGCTTGCTGAAATTTATTACAATGATATAGTATTTATCAATGGCTTACTAGTCTCATCATTGTTCTGCTACACTGGTCTGCTCTTCCCGCATCAGTGTCTTCCTGCTCGCATCTTCTTGCGCTTAAGTTCTCGTACAATCTATTGTTTTCACCATTTCTTCTCTATCCAACTTATGTTCTTCATCTCTGCATTTTCTCCCTCGGTTCATGTTGTAACCTTCATTGCTTACATATCGACTACTTTTTACAGAGAAACAACAACCTTTCTCTGTCATAACATTTTTCTTTTATTCCTACTCTCATCATCTGTTACACTCTGCATCTCCAATGCTCAAGTCGATAATCTCAAAAACACTCAGGAATCATGATTCCAATGCTTAGGAACAATGATTCAACCGCTCAAGAACAATGATTCAGTCAGTGTAACTGAATCGTAACTGATCAAGAAATCACGAGATGAAACAACAACCCTTCGATTAGATTATGTTTGATCAGCGTCATTGGATTATACACACAGAGGTTTTTTGACTTTTCAACGCATAACCTCCGATGTGGAGCCTAGAAATGCTAGCTCCTTCCCCTATCTTCCATCGATGTGACCTTGGGTGATGATATCATGTGACCATGTGATTGCAGGAGAAGCCAAAGGTGTTTTGGGGTCAAACTACTTTTCTCCCTGTAATTTACCTCGAGCCTCCACATGTCCTTTCTCCAAAACCGTGGTTTCGATTGCGGCCCGCCTTCAACTTTTTAAAGTTCGTGCACCTTCAATCCCTGCAATGTGATGAGATCATTGATCTCACAATCTTAACGGTGCTCCTGAACTGACGGTTCAGATCTATCCTCTCAAGTCTACGGATCAGATCTAGCCTTCCTAAATCAATGGTTGTGATTTACTTCGTGATCTGGGCTCTGGGAGTTTCAAATATCAAACCCTTCTTTCTTCCTAATGCCAATATTTTGGAGTCGATGATTTGTAGACACCTGTCCTTCTCAATCAATGGTTCTACGTCCACTTTGAGAATTTGACCTTTCAACCAGATCAACGATTATGCATCCCCTTTCTTGATCAACGGTCGAGATTTCCTTCGGGTCTCCGAACTTTTGAAATATCAAATCTCAAACTAATGCTCTAGATCAGATGACCCAGATTCACTTCGGATGATCTGACGCTTGAGATCTTCTTCGGACGATCTGAAACTTGAGATATTCTTCGAACAATTTGATGACTGAGATCTACTTCGGATGATCCAGTGGTCAAGAATGTATTTTGTCTCTCCGGCTCTCCGGGATTCGGGAATTTAAAATCTCAAACTAAAAAATATTAAAGTGAGATTTTTTCGGAGCGTAACCTCCTCACATCTTTAGACTTGAAATGAATGATGTTCGCTTGATCAAGATCTTATATCAATGGCTCAAACTATCTGGGATGCAACTTTTCCTTGGATTAAATCCAATGGCTCTCCATCTTTTCTTATCCTATCATTCCATTTATTTCGATCCGACGAATAATGGAAATTTGGGTGATTGAGATCTCAAATCTCATCTCTTTCTTATCCTCTCCTTCCACTTAAATCAATCCGATGACTAACAAAAATTTGGATAATCGAATTCTCAACCATTTTCCCCCGCTTATCCTATCCTTTCACTTAAAGTGATCCAACGGTCGTGAAGACTCTTGAAGCAGATCCATGATCAAGGATTTGATCCCGATCATGTTTATGTACTGCAGTTTTCCTTCTGAGCTTTGATCTCTGCATACTGTTTGCTTCTCCTCCTGAGCTTATGCTTTTCTTGTTTTCCATTGTCGTTGATGTTCTTGCCATCAATGACAAGCACACGCTTCCTGTAAAACATGCCAACACTTCTTTCCTTGGTAGGAATTTCTGTTTGGGGCCATATTTAACCTCTCTAAAAACAACATCCCGACTCCAAAAAATCTTCTTAGTTTATGGGTTCCAAAGCTTATAACCTTTCATACCATCTTTATAACCAATAAAGATGCATTTTTTAGTTTTATTATCTAGCTTAATCCTATTTTCCTTTGGAACATGTACATAAAAATCACAACCAAACACTCTGAGATGTTTAAGAGAGGGTTTCTTACCAGTCCATACTTCATGCAGAGTTTTTTCCACCAACGTTCATAAGGGTGATATGTTTAATAGGTAACATGCAATACCCATTGCCTCTGCCCAAAATTCTAACCCTAAATCAACACCATTGAGCATGCTCCTTGTTTTTTCCATCAACGTCTTGTTCACCCTTTCCGCAACCCCATTCCATTGAGGTGTGTATGGAGTAGTATTTTACGTTTCTATACCACACTTCTTACATAACTCTTTGAATTTATTCCCATAAAATTCTCCACCACTGTTGGCGATGGAAGTCACTCCTAGATTGCAGTAGGAGAAGAGCCCGACGCCCATCAGTTTATGTCACGATTTGTTTATAAAAAGGGGTGATCAAATGGAAGTTAACTCAAAACGATGTGGTTCTAACTCCAAAACTAGACCAGGCATGCATAGGAAAGTGAGGTCTTAGATAAACTTCAGACAATAAGTTGTAGTAAGGGTGAGTAGGGGGGAAGACTTGTATAAGAGAACTGCAAAGGTCTGTCGTAAACATCGGGTTTCTAACAGACTATAGGAGAAAACATATAAACGCAAGATCTTCTTACATTCAAATGCAGAAAACTGGAGAATACAACAATGCAATGATAAATCCTTTATCATAATATAATTGCAATAATTCGCACGAATCAGTCGATCACGAACTCTCTCAGTATGAGATGAAAGCTAGATGGAGTGAGAAGACTATCTGTCATTAAACAAGAAATCTTACATATAGATGCATAACCAGAGAACTAGAGTGTCTGTTAAAACTTTACAATTGGGAGATTCGCTCTACCATCGATAGATTACAAAATACAAAGACTGAGTTTATATACTCAGAAAAATTCACCTAATCAGCGACGTGCTCAATCATCCAAGGCTTGGTGTCCTTTCAGTCGATTCAAACAGATATTCTTTGTCAGACGCCACCTTAACTACGCATGGCTCCTGTAAGGGGAGTAGTTGAGCCATTAAGAACTGAGTTAGCATGTGCAGACCTCCTCTGGTTAGTCGAGGACTCGGCATGGATTCTTTGGAAAAATGGGTACATAGGACCCTCTCGAGTAGACCGCTTTCCAGACCCTCCATACCTTACACTTAATTCATGAGGAGAGGTTACAACCACCCCTTCTCACCTTCATTTACTCCAAGCGAAAACCAGGATCGAGGTCGAATCACCACGGTGCATGGAGATCGCGATGATCCTTTCGACGACTAGAATCGATGCCTTTGGCCCCCTTTGCACAGCTCTTTTTATTTCCCAAGTGACCACGGGATATGACCCTGCGTTTATTCTTAAAGGCGCTTTTGGCGTTCTCGAATAGGAAGGAGCTGATCCTCGCTTATCATAGTCGCGATGAGAAAAACGCCGAGAAGGCTTAATTGGGTGCGACGCGTCCTTCTCAGATCTGACGGTCCTGAACTCATTTGGCGATCCTGTGGGCCTGGGTCCCGGACACTCTTGTTACTTTGCGCATCAGGGATATGAGGGAGTTTCTCCTTGCGCTTCGAAATCGCGATGGGAGAAAAGTCGAGGGGCCTAATCGCACACCAGGTGTCCCCTTTAGATGGACGACTGAGACTACTCCTCGATACTGCAGGCCCGACTTTGGGCGCTTTCGACGCTTCGAGGTTCAGGGTTTTGAGATGTAGAATAACATGAAACCCTCACCCTTCGAACTCCCGAATGCTGAAATGCCGACGTGACCAGATCATACGCCACATATCCTTTAGATGGACCGCTGTTATCCTTTCCTGCATGCGATATGGGCATTATTCATCATGCTATTCTCAGCGCAACTCTGCTAACCATGATTTCCTGCCGATCGCCGATCTGCTCTTACGGATGAATCTAGACCGTCAACAATATACTTTCTCCCACTTACTTGCTTGGAAGCCAAAAAATGGGATTTTTCCGTGTTAAGCTCGGGCGCTTCTCATGCAACTTGCAGACCTGAATACTCTTATGCCCAGGATAAGAAATGTTACTAACATTAGGCTCCATGGGGGATAGAGTCATCCCTGTGATGCTCTAAGGACTCATTTTGTAGTTCCAATGCCTTGCTGTTGGGCTACAGAGTCATTTATTAAGCCGAAAAATAAAAATAAAAATAAGCAAAGAACCAAAAGGACAATATTTACAAACAAAGGAGCCGCCCAAGGCTCAAACAAAACATTTCTTCGGAAAATGCCCATTTGCTGGGCTGTTGAAAACCTCTTCACCCTCCAAATATTGCAACTTGTACGTGTTATTTGAGAAAACCTCGGAGATTTTGAAGGGCCCGATCCATAGGGCTTCAAATTTTCCGTGTTTGCCCTTATCTTGCTTAGGAGCATCCCATTTCAGAACCAGGTCTCCTATCTGTAACTCCTCCTTCTTGGCCTTCTTATCGAATACTTTCTTGGTCATCTGCTGATGGTCTTGAATTCTGATCATTACCTGCTCTCTGGCCTGCTGAACTTCTACCAGTTGATGAATCCTTCTGATCATGTTATTGGGCTCTTCTTGATAATCTTAGAAGAATTTCACTATGGGAATGGCCAGCTGAGAAGGAAAGAGAGATTTTGCTCCGTAAACTAACTGGAAAGGGGAGATGCCTATAGATCTCTTTGTGGTAACCCGATCGACCCATAGAGCGAATTTCAGCTTCGAGTTCCAAGCCCTTTTGTTGTCCTCTATTAATCTTTTGATGATCCTTATCAGGCTTTTGTTCGAGGATTCTGCTAAACCATTGCCCTGGGGGTAGTATGGGGTGGAGTGAATCAGTTTGATCCCAAATTGTTCATATAAATTGACTAACAACTCAGCCTTAAAAGAGGCTGCGTTATCAGTAACAATCTTTCTTAGGCAGCTGAACCTTATGATGAGGTCTTCCAGGAATCCAATGATTACCTTGTGGGAAGCACTCCTAGTGGGGATAGCTTCAATCGACTTAGTAAAGAAATCTGTGGCAGTCAAGATCCATTTGTGCTTCCCGCTGGAAGTAGGGTGGATTTATCCAATAAAATCTAGGCCCCATTGTTGGAAAGGTCCCGAAGCAAGTACAGGCTTTAAAGGTAGAGAATTGAGCTGTTTCTTTCCTAAAAATATTTGGCATGGGATACAGGCTCTAACTCCTTTATGGACATCAGCGAACAAGGTGGACCAGTAGTACCCAACTTTGAGAATTTTGTGGGCTGTGGTCTTCCAGAAATGGTGCCCTCCACATAGGCCGCTGTGAAATTCAACCATGATCCTGTCAGCCTCTTGTGGATCCATGCATTTTAAAAGCACCCCCAGGGTGTCTTTCCAATATAAAATTTGATCGACGAGGCAATATATGACTGCCTTGAGCTTCATAGCTCTTGCTTTGTTTCTTTGCAGTCCATCTGGAGGCCGTAACTCTTACATAAAGTATATGACATCCTTATACCAGGGACATTGGGCCAATGGGGGCTCCCTTTGAGGGTCTATTTCAGACAACCGACCCTGCTAAATTTCTGAGCATTCGTTGATGAAACTCACCCCCAAAGCTTGGAAATTGGCTTCAACCAATAGCTTGGCTAAGCCTTGACCTTTGATCAATTTGGTAGGCCTTATTTCCAAGTCAAATTCCAGGGTCTTGGCTATCCATTTACTTCTCTTCCCGTCAATGTCAGGCTGGATAAGGATGTTCTTCACAGAGGCTGAAGGAACGTATGCAGTCACTTTTGAGTGCAAGACATAGACTCTGAAATATTTGAGAGATTTCACTAAGGCATAGGCATGTTTCTCCATGATTTCATACTTGACCTCTGCATCTCTTAATGCCTTGCTGAAGAAGGCGATGGGCCACTCTCACCCTTCCTTGTTTTTCTGCAACAAGACCGTTGCTACTGTATCAAAAGAAGCGAAAGAGAAGATCAGGAAATCTTTGGAATAGTCAGGACTGATCAACACAGGTGCTTCAGTCAATGCCCTTTTTATTTGGAAAAAATATTCCCTGGGTTCAGAGGTCCATTTCACTTCATTTCCCTTCTTGAGCATGGCTATGATGTGTTTCACCAGCTCAGCAAAATTCGAGACGAATCTCCTCAGAAAATTAATCTTCCCCAAAAAGGCCTGAACTTCCTTCTTAGATCTGGGAAGTGACAGGGTCCGAATTGCCTCCACTCTGCTAGGATCAATCCTCACTCCTTCTGCTGATACTATATGGCCTAATAGCTTCCCTTCCTGCATAGAAAACAAAGATTTCTTGGGGTTTAGGGAAAGGACAAACCTTCGACACTTCAAGAAAACTTTCCTCAGGTGACAACAATGCTGTTTATCTGACCTCGAGAAGACTGTGATGTCATCCAGATAGATTACCACAAACTGATCTTTCTCCCCGATAAAAGCTATGTCCATGGCTCCCTGAAATGTGGCTCCTGCATTCATCAACCCAAAAGGCATTTTGGCATACATGAATGTGCCCCAAGGAGTGGTAAAGGCCATTTTTTCTCTGTCCTCAGGCATGACCGATATCTGATTATAGCCAGAAAAACCATCGATCATGGAAATCCTAGATGCACCGGTTACCTTTTGCAATATGTGTTCCATGTTGGGTAGGGGATAATTGTCTTTCTTTGAGCTCCTGTTCAGGTTTCTGAAATCGACACAAAGCCTGATTTCTCCACTTTTCTTCCTTACCGAAAGCAAATTGGCCACCCATTCGGAATATCTCAAGGGGACGATGATCTGGGCCTCTAACAACTTCTTCACTTATTTTTCCATGATAGGCAACAACATAGGATTTATTTGTCTTAGCTTATGCCTGAATGGCTTAGCCTCTTCCTTTAGTGGGAGCTTGTGTTCAATGATGGATGTGTCATACATCTTGAGGTTTTCGTAGGTCCATAAAAAAACACATCAACAAATTCTCTTAGCAACTCAGTATATTCAGCCCTCTGTTCTGTGGTCAAATTCCTTGACAGCTTGACAAACTTAGGCTCCTCCAGTGTGCCAATGTTGCACTCAGCTGTGTCAGCATCTCCATCTGAAACCCTACCCTTTACTGCCACATCATTCCCATCGAACAATCTTTCTAAAGGAATTAGTCACCTCGGAATGTGATTGCTAGGTAGCTGAATAATCTGGTGGTTAGCAATTTTATTTAAAAACACCTTAGGGTGAGGGTCACCTTCCGTGTCAGGATCCTAATCAATGTGCAATGCAGAAAATTCATCCACGGATTGGAGGAATTTTTCGATTTCCAGATCATCTTCGAATACCTTCCAATGCTTGACATTGTCTGGTACATAGGGCCTATATTTTATTTCAACATCAGATTTGACCATAGGCGACAGAGGAACTTTGAGCAAACTAGCTGAGACAAACAAAGAATCGGCTGAAGTATTCCCCCCCCTCGGAATGAAAGAAATGTTAAAAGCCAAGAAGAAACTATCAATCAGGTCCCATACCTCATTTCTGTAATTTCTGAGCCGAGGATTATTAGCACGATAGGCATTTCTGACTTGCTGGATAATCAACTCAGCATCTCCAAATATTGCTATCTCTTTAATTCCCATTTCTTTTGCAGCCCTCATACCCAGAACAAGAGCTTCATACTCTGCCACATTGTTGGTGGTTTCAAATTCCAGCTTATATGACAGGGATATGGTCTCTTGAGAAGGTGACACAAAAAATACCCCAGCACCAGTGCCTTCCCTGGAAGAGGCTCCATCAAAAAACATTTTCTAGATGGGGGAGATGGGGGAAGAAGATTCATGAGAAGTGGTGGGCGGATTTTTGAGTTTAAGAGGAGGCTAGGGGGCATTAGTGAGTTGTAATAAACTGGAACCTAAATCAGTGTCTAAGGCAAAAATAGGATGGTTGGTATGGTTGGCCTCGTCACTGATTATATAGGCCAGTTGGGCTTCCCTGTATAGCCTCCTATGTTCTCCCCCAAACACTGGGATAGTAGCATATGTGAGGTCCATCTGCAAAGTTCCCCCCAGTATTTTTATCCAAGATCTTGATAACAACATACCGAACTTGGGGGGTACATAAGCCACTACAATATCCATGACCACAATTTTCATGGGCAACTGAAACAGGGTCACGACCAGGTCTTTGATAACTCCTAGACATTGAACTTTTCTGGAGTCAAAGGAATAGAGGTCATGATAGGCTCGGGTGAATTCTAGTCCCAACTCTTCCATGAAAGTTTTGGGCATGAGGTTATGAGAAGCCCTTGAATCCATCAAGAAGTTGTGCAGTACCTTGTCATGTATGTTCAAGGAAGTGTAGAAGGGAGGGGATGAGTCATTCCTGTCTTCTACCATAGGACCTAGAATAACTGTAGGCTTTTCATCTTGCAAATTGATGGAGTCTGTGGGAAGGCATGAGACCTCAGACTGTAAAATCTCAGATAAGCGTTTCTTGAACCCTTCATTTTTAATCAATTCGGTTAGGGGCACAAGGATTTTGATCTTTTGAATTTCATGCTCGAAATTAAAAGAAGATGTAAGCTTCAGGATTTCTCTTATTTCAGGAACATGACTCTAAACTATGGGAGAGAGGGGTTGGGTCTTCTTACCTTTGTGACTGTCCGCTACTTCATTAGCAGGTTTCTCTGTTCTAGTGGATTGCTCAAGAACATTAGGTGCTACTGTCCTTTTCTTAGACCTCAGATCATACCTGCCTTGGCTGCCACTAGCCTTGTCTCCCTTGCTCAGTTCATTTAGCTGATTGTCCATGAGAGACTTCTTGTATGTTGATTGAGTGAGATGAGGAAAAGGAGGAGTGTCTCTGAAGCAATGGATTTCAGGATCAATCTCATCTGTTCCCCTTTCTTCTTCCTCAGCCATAAAATTGTTTTGAAAAGGGGCCTGAATTTTCTGGTCTTCTCTGTCTCTTCCCCTCTCTCTTTGCACAGTCGGGGAAGTAATATTGTTTGGCCTCCTGAAACCTCCTTTGTTTTCAGCATTTTGAGGGCCTTTTTATGCTTGCCTCCCCTCCACCTTCATTCTCTCCATCTCTGCAGATAGAGACTTTACCATCTTGGCCATTTCATCCACTTGAGGGTGGGGCGTCGATGGGCTAGAAGTTGAGCCTTCAGATCTTCCTTTTCTCCTGTCTGCGTTGGCCTTGTTCCTTAGTCTATCTTCTGCTAACACATTAGATTCCACCTCTATGGCCGCATCTTTCATTTGAGCTAAGGAGGTGGCTCATCTTTCTCTCAATAAAAGACAGAAATCGGGACCAAACATACTAGCATACAAAATATTGGCCGAGGCTTCTGAGGGTTTTATCTCAGCAAGAATTTTATTATACATCTTATTGAATCTTTTGGAGAAGTCAGAGATAGACTCTCCTTCCATATTCTTTAAAGACTTGAAATCTGTCATGTAATACATGAAATCATTTCTATCTCCCCACTGCCTCAAGAAAACACTATCCAGGGCTTCAATCCCAGCAATAGATCCGGGGGCCAATCCTCTAAACCATTTTCTCACCTCACCATCCAGGCTCTGGACGAGGACTCTCATCCAGACATCTTCATTTTCAATGTTCAGGTTGTCTGCATAACTGTAGAAAGCAGCCAGGTGCTCTTCTGCAGTTATGTCTCCTTCCCCAGTGAACTTGGGCATATACTTCAAGTAATCTCCAGCAGGGAGAGGATTCATAGGATGAGGTAGGATTAAGGGAGCATATCTGGCAGTGACTATGGCATCCATTCTATTTAGAGGGGGATTAGCACCAACCATAGGAATGTTAGGTGGAGGAGAACTCAGAGGAGAAGGAGTTCGCGAAGGGGCTGCTGGGAATGAGTCACGAAGTGGAATGGGAAATAGAAGGGGATTTAAGGAGGAGGCTAACGGGCTTAAGTCAGCAGATGCTCCTTTTTGTGCAAGAGTGGTAATAGTAGAAAGAGGAGGAGTGGTAAAGATAGGAGTGGGGAAATCTTCAGTGGTCCTAGGTCTACGCCAAAGTACAACTCTAGAGGAGAGCGGAGTGACAAGGGTTTCTCCCTCCAATCCCAGGCCAAGAAGGGAAAACTCAACAGGAACACTCCCAAAATTTCGAAAACGGGAAACCTCGGAACGAGGTCTATTAAGAAACCGAGGAGGAGAAAATGAAGCTCCTACAGAAGGAGATGGCAGATTACCTGGTTTGGCGGTGGAAGCTTCCTCTTCGGAGGCCTTTCCTTTTCTGAGAACCACCTCTGGGTCAGTTTCAGGTGTAGCCAAAGGCAGCTATGGATGAGACCGCGTGTGTATGCCTATGAAAGCCACAATGAATATGACAAGTTCACCACAGAGGAGTCGTCACAATGGATTCGCTAGGTGCACAGTAGCAATGTTCAAAGGCTCTGATACTTGATGCACCTTCAGAATCAGAGGCTCAATGTCGTTTAATCCCGGGGAAAACTTTCAACTTCGTCCTCGACAACGATGCCAGAGATGTTGGGGATGGAAGTCACTCCTAGATTGCAGCAGGAGCAGAGCCTGACGCCCATCAGTTTATGTCACGATTTGTTTATAAAAAGGGGTGATCGAATGGAAGTTAACTCAAAACGATGTGGTTCTAACTCTGAAACTAGACCAGGCATGCATAGGCAAGTGAGGTCTTAGATAAACTTCAGACAATAAGTTGTAGTAAGGGTGAGTAGGGGGGAAGACTTGTATAAGAGAACTGCAAAGGTCTGTCGTAAACATCGGGTTTCTAACAGACTATAGGAGAAAACATATAAACACAAGATCTTCTTACATTCAAACGCAGAAAACCGGAGAATACAACAATGCAACGATAAATCCTTTATCATAACATAATTGCAATAATTCACACGAATCAATCGATCACGAACTCTCTCAGTATGAGATGAAAGCTAGATGGAGTGAGAAGACTGTCAGTCATTAAACAAGAAATATTACATACAGATGCATAACCAGAGAACTAGAGTGTTTGTTAAATCTTTACAATCGGGAGCTTCGATCTACCATCGATAGATTACAAAATACAAAGATTGAGTTTATATACTCAGAAAAATTCTCCTAATCAGCGACGTGCTCAGTCATCCAAGGCTTGGTGTCCCTTCAGCCGAATTCAGACAGATATTCTTCGTCAGACGCCACCTTAACTGCACATGGCTTCTGTAAGGGGAGTAGCTGAGCCATTAAGAACCGAGTTAGCATGTGCATACCTCCTCTGGTTAGTTGAGGACTCGGCATGGCTTCTTTGGAAAAATGGGTACATAGGACCCTCTCGAGCAGACCGCTTGCCAAACCCTCCATACCTTACACTTAATGCATGAGGAGAGGTTTCAACCACCCCTTCTCACCTTCATTTACTCCAAGAAAAAACTAGGATCGAGGTCGAATCACCACGGCGCATGGAGATCACGATGATCCTTTCGGCGACTAGACTCGATGCCTTTGGCCCCCTTTGCACAACTCTTTTTATTTCCCAAGTGACCATGGGCTGTGACCCTGTATTTATTCTTAAATGCGCTTTTGACGTTCACAAATAGTAAGGAGCTGATCCTCTCTTATCATAGTGGCGATGAGAAAAACGTCGAGAAGGCTTAATTGGGCACCACACGTCCTTCTTATATCTGACGGTCCTGAACTCATTTGGCGATCCTGTGGGCCTGGGTCCCGGACGCTCTCGTCACTTCACGCATCGGGGATATGAGGGAGCTTCTCCTTGCGCTTCGAAATCGCGATGGGCGAAAAGGCGAGGGGCCTAATCGCGCACCAGGTGTCCCCTTTAGATGGACAGTTGAGACTGATCCTCGATACCGAGGGCCCGACTTTGGGCGCTTTCAGTGCTTTGGGGTTTGGGGTTTCGAGATGTAGAACAACATGGAACCCTCACCCTTCGAACTCCCGAATACTGAAACGCTGACGTGACCAGATCATACGCCACGTATCCTTTAGATGGACGACTGCTATCCTTTCCTGCATGCGATATGGGCACTATCCATCATGCTATTCTCAGTGCAACTCTACTAACCGCAATTTCCCGCCGACCGCTGATCTGCTCTTACAGATAAATCTGGACCGTCGACAATATACTTTTGCCTGCTTACTTGCTCGGGCGCTTCTCGTGCAACTTGCAGACCTGAATACTCTTGTGCCCAGGACAAGAAATGTTACTAACATCCACTATCTGTCCTCAACACCTTTATTTTATTTCTTTCTGATTTTCTACCAGAGCCTTAAACTCTTTAAATTCATCAAATACCTTATATTCCTTCCTAAGAAAATAAATACATGTATTCTTTGATAAATCATCTATGAATGAAACATAATACACAAATTTACCTAGTGATGGAACAAACATAGGTCCAAACACATCACCATGTATCAACTCTAAGATCCCCTTCGCTCTTGTAGCACCATATGAGAATCTTACTCGATTATGTTTACCATATATGCAATGTTAAAAAAAAACATAATCCAGGATGCAATTAGACATACCTTCAACCATACCTTTATTGTGTAGTGTTCGAAGGCCCTTTTCTCCAATATGTCCCAGTCTCTGATGCCATAGCATGGTATTCTTTCCAAGGACAGTATGTATATCGTCTTATTTATTTCTCTACTCAAGGGCAACATAACTGTTACACCCATCAGTATAAGTTCTTTTGAACAACTTGTACATAGTTCCACATTAAACTCCCCTCATCAACACCATTTCTCCTCTGACCATCTTGTAAGTTCCCTTTCCCAATAAAGTATCTACACCTGCATAATCCAACTTACTTACAGATATTAGACTCTTGGATAAATATGGAATGTGTAGAACTCAAGGAGAGTTTCAATGCTTTCTTCTTTCAACAAAAACTTAACCCTTCCATGTTCCATGGTTTTGGTTGTTGAGTCATTTCCTAGGAAGGCATCACCGCCATCATACTTTTAATATTCACTGAACCACTCCCTGTGAGGTGTCATATGAAATGATGCACCTATGTTGATCAACCATACATAACGATATGCATGTGTGCCTGTAGATGCCAGGTAAACATCACCTCCTTCTTCTGTGGAGGTTTTCACCTCTGTAGAAGAGGCATCATCATATCCCTTTGCTTTATCAACTTTCTTAGACTTGCAATATTTCTTATAATGCCCATATTTACCACACTCCCAACATTTCCTCAAAGATTTTCCCAGGGATTAATATCTACCTTTAGATTTAGATCTCTCCCCCCCTGAAGAATTATTTGTATTCCTATATTGGGGATGACCTCTTACATGTAAAGCATATGTGTTATGACTATCCATGATTTTCTGCATCATCTCTTATGATAACAAGGAAGAAACTACATCCTCATACTTCAATGCATATTGAGTGGTACTATTAATTGCTACAAATAGATTATCCTAGGAGTCTGGAAAAGAACATAACAAAGTAATACACTTAACTTCTTCTGCAAGTGTAATATTAGCATATCCAAGTTGAATTACCATAGTATTGAAGGCATTTAGATGCTTTGTCATAGAATCTCCATCTTCCATCCTAATATGACACAAATTCTTTTGAAGAAACAACTTGCTTACCATGGGCTTTGATTGATACAAATTCCTCAACTTTTCCCATAGTTCCTTGGTTGTAGATTCTCCCAACACATTCAATAACACTGGATCTACTAGGTAGAGTTGAATCATACTCCTTGCTCTTCTATCCAACTTTTCCCAATATTCTTTCGACATACTAGTGGATTGAGTACTAGTAGTTTTTGTAACAGTATATTGTGTTAAATTTTCTCTTAAGAAATTAAGTGTATTCAATATTCTTTAAATTTAAACTATTAAAACAATAACTGCATGCATAAGGATCATTGAAAGATAGATTTATCTTGGGAAGCCCTCGTGGGGGAGAAAACCCAGCAAAGATTCTTCGATATAGATTCGTCAACAAGTACAATGTCTCTCTCAAGAGAGATCTCACCAAATAGAAGATAATCAGAAGATAGACCAAAAACCCTAACCAGAATAGGGTAGCACACCACTAGACCAAGATAGTTCTCCAAGAGATAACCAAAAGCTTTACCATAACACCCTTCCTCTGTAGTTGTGTCTCCTTCTCAGACTTGCACACTTTTTCTTATGTGAGAGACCTTGTGTTGTGTGTTCTTCAAGTGAGGCACCTAGCCTCTTATAAATACAAGTTGAGCTACCCAGAATTAGGTCAGGTATGACTTGTACACTTTACCCTTTCTAATTTACAATTGACTTTTTCCGAGGCACAATACATACGACTTTTACAAAGGCACAATAGGGCCGACTTTACAAATATAACATAATACTATTCTTTAGGGTTTTGTCTTGGTATAACAAAATATTAATATAATAAAAATATCTTTCGAAGCTATTCAAACTTCAACACTCCCTCTTATCAAGGAAGGTACTCTTATGGCAGGATCATCATAATTGCTTCTACACTTATGTACACTTAACCATTGACTTTTTGACTTTCCATAAATATATATTGAAGAAGTTTTTTAACCACATAAACATCCATGGTCTCATCATCCATCTAGGATTTATGTCATCATGGGGATTTAACTCGCCATCTCACACATAATCTGGCATCTAGTTCATACAGAACTAGTAACTCGTGAGTTCACATAGAATCTGACGTCTAGTTCATACAGAACTAGTAACTCGTGAGTTCACATAGAATCTGACATCTAGTTCATAAAGAACTAGTAACTTATTAGCTCACATAAAATCTGACATCTAGTTCATAAAGAACTAGTCACTCGCCATCTCACACAAAATCTGACATCTAGTTCATAAAGAACTAGTAACTCGTCATCTCACACAAAATTTGACATCTAGTTCATAAAGAACTAGTAACCTCTGGTTGGCACACTAGGAAACTGGTCCATAATGACCAGGCATATAACCACAAGGATTATGCGATGTAGTGCGCACACACTACCCATCTAGTCCAAGGCTAGGAAACATCTCCAACCACACATGTTGGCCCACCAGCTTGAAAATCTGGGTAACTTGCTAGCCTGGAAGGCCTGGCATCTACTAACCTTGTGCGAGGTAATGTTGACTGGTTCCATAGTCAGTGACATCTGCTATCTTCTCATCTATAGCGACATACTGGAGCTTCACTCCTCCTTTCTGTACCATATCTCTGATATAATGGTACATGATCTCGATATGCTTGGACTTGTCATGGAACATTGGGTTCTCTGTCAAGTTCACACAAATTTGGTTGTCACACCAGATATAAGTCACCTCTATCTCGATATTAAACAATCATACAAGCATCTTTTGAAGCCACACTACTTCATTGCTAGTTGAACAAGCTGCTATGTACTCAGCCTCAACTGTATTAAGCACCACACTAGTACGCTTCATGTTGAACCATGAGATCATAGCTAATCACATACTGAAGCAACATCCAGATGTACTCTTCCGGTCTGCAACACTATCGGCCCAATATGAATCAGTAAATCCTTGCAGGCTTATCTCACGATATGAAGAATATATGAGTCCATAATCAAGTGTACCCTTCAGGTACCTCATCGCATGTTTTGTTGCAATCAAGTGAACAATTCTCGGCTCCACCATATATTGACTCAATGTGTTCATTGTAAAACATATATCTGGCCTCGCGTTCGTTAAGTACATCAATGAACCAATCATATGTCTATACATGGTGGCATCCATTGTCTTTGAATATGTATCAATCAATAACTTCATATTTATCACCATGGTTGTAGGCATGGCCTTACAATCCATCATTCAGAATCTCTGTAGCATATTTTCCTTGGTTAAGGAAAATCTCAGTCGGTCTCTTCCATACCTTTAGACCTAAGAAGTAATGCATCATACCTAGGTTTTTCATCTCGAACTTTGTAGCAAGATTCCTCTTAATTTCAGTGGTGAGCTTATCATCTCTTGTTAGAAACATGTCATCCACATACAATAACAACATCACCAATCCACCATCTACAACCTTGAAGTACATGTTAGAATCTACTTTACTCTTGGTAAATCCCAAGCTCATCAGGAAACTGTCAATTCTACCATACCATGCCCTGGGTGCTTTCTTTAATCCATACAAGGCTTTCTTCAATCTACACACATGTGTCTGATTGTCGTGTGTCTCGAAACCTTGTGGTTGCTCCACATACACTTCCTCTTCTATTACACCATTTAGAAAAATTTTCTTCACGTCCATCTGGTATGCCTTCCACTTCATTACTACAATTATCGCAAGTATAGCTCTAATTGAAGTGTATCTCTCCACAGGAGCAACTGTCTCCTCATAATATATTCCTTCTTTCTAGGAGAAACCACGTGCCACGAACCTTGCCTTGTACTTCTCAACACTGCCATCTGGTGAATGCTTCATCTTGTAAATCCACTTGGAACCTACTACTGTCTTCTCTTTCGGTCTCAGAACCACATCCCAAACATCATTATTTACAATGGACTGGTACTCTTCAACCATGGCATCCTTCCATTCTTTATTCTCTGCAGCCTCTTCATAACTAGTAGGCTCAACATCAATAATGTTATTTAACAATGCCACGTAACTAGAGTATGGTTGTGGTCTCTTGCTTTCTCTGAAGGATCCATCTAAAGCACCATACTTCTCTACATCCTGAATAATTTCTCGAGCCCAAGTTGGTCTTCTCTTCTTAGTATTCATCTCTCGGGATGAATCTGCAGGTTTTTATAGTTCTTCCATATCATGTTCTTCTAATACAACATCATCACCTGCATCTGTATTTGTAACTTTGAGATCTTCAGGTTCCTCATCATGGACTTCATCTTAATGATTCTGTCTCGATCTACTAAATGTTGTATCCTCATCGAAGGTGACATCTCTTCTAGTCTCAATTTGTCGGTGACCAGGGATGTAAACTTTGTATGCCTTCGATGTCTCACTGTATCCAAAAAATATACCCTTCTTTCCTGAAGGGTCCAACTTCAATCTCTTGTCCTTGGGGACATACACATATACTGGACAACCAAATATCCTCAGGTGGCTGACCTCTGGCTTTTCACCTGTAAACATTTCTTCTGGTGTCTTGTTCCCAAGTACACAGTGGAGACTTTTGTTCTACACATATACTGCAGTCTTGGATGCTTCTTCCCATAGGTGCATCGGTAAGTCTTAATCATGAATCACGGCCTTCACTACTTCCATGATTGTACGATTCTTTCTTTCTACCACACCATACCTTGCTATCCTTCTTCTCAAACATATACCTTGAATGAACGATTCCCAAGATCTGGGGAGACCATTCAATGTAGTCATTACTAATTCGGCTTCTTCGATTGTGTCTCGGAGAAAAAAATGTTGAATTTACCCACTTATGAATTTATTCCCTTCTTCCTCTACCCCCAAGTAATTATACTCTTGGACACCAAGATTTATTCTATATTCATACCATCCCACAAACATTGGTTCTTCATGACCTCCATGTGGCCCATAAGGGCACATTTCATGTGCAACCCCTTTACAAGCAAAACGGAGTTTTATGCCCCTTAACATTAAGGGTGCAACCTCTCTTGGATAAACCCTCTCCTTATCCATGTTTTGATCAACTATTTTTAAGTCCATGCGTCAATGTATTCATATTTGGACCACATATATACTATAAGGCACCAAATGCCTAAAATTACAACATTTGCAAGAACACAAAGCATCAAGTTGAAAGGAATAATCTTGTCTGACAGTCTCCCACGTAACCTCCACCTTATTCTAAAGAGAAGATAATGCAAACCTTAATTAACTACATTTGTATATGATTGATGAAAGCATCAAGTTCCAAGGAATAATCTTGTCTGGCAGTCTCCCACATAACCTCCACCTTATTCTGAAGAGAAGATAATGTAAACCTTAATTAACTCTATTTGTATATGATTGATGTAATTATTGACACCTAATGCATTATAATTATTGACACCTAATGCATATTTTTTTATTTATTAATCTCATTAAAATCATAATAATTTTAACAAATGAAAGTTTTAACTCTTTTTATATCATTGGTGTCATTCTTAACCCTTAGTATTATTTTAATTATAATACATATTAAGTCCTTTATTAATTTTATTGAAACCATAGTAATATTAGCCTATATAAAAAGTGTTTTGTCGTGTACATAATTAAAACAAATACTTTTTTCCAAAATACATTCATTACTTAATTTCTAAAATATTTTGATGACAAGGACATTGCAATTTGCTGCTATGATGCTTGTTATCTATATAAAATAGATTAGACTAGCAATAGACACGTATGTGATCTTGTCTAAATTGAGAGGAACTTAACTTACTTTTTTATTATGTTTGCATTGTGTTCAGTGTCAACACATGGATTTTCTATACTCACTCGCCTGCTCCAAAACACTATAGGTTTAGATAACAATAATATTAAAGTGAATAATTATTGATTCGCATTTCTTATTATGAATGAATATTCTTGTATTTATGGAGTTTATTATTCATTGATTAATTAATCACACAAATAAATATATAATAATTATAAATATATAATAATTATTGTATTAATATGTTAAAGAATAATATTAATATGTAAAATATTTACGTGTTTTGTATTGGTTTATTATACATACGTAAATTATAATATAATATTAACATTAGTGTTAATGGAGAAATCATATGGTTATAAATTCCACTTTTATATCTATGTTGCATTATGGTTTGTAATAAATTATATAAAAGATTATATTTATGATATAAGAGTGATATGTTTTATATTCAATTTAGATAGGACATTGAACCATCAAAATATCACTATCACATACATATAACTCCCCAACAATTTTAGTCTCACACAACCACTTATACCAATACCAATAGAAAGTTATTTTTTCAATAAGAAGAATACATCTCATATTTATCTTAGAGATTAATTTATGCACAAATGAGAGTCACGATTTTATAAACAATAAGATCAGAAAGAAGTATGTCTCACCTTCTCATGCTTAAGTAATGAGTGGGATTGGCTAATGTCATTATAATATTATTTTTGAAGGCCATATTAACAATATTATTTTGAAGGCTACAATTCATAATTGACACAAGACTTAAGATTAATTGTTGTATTCAATTGACTATTCTCTCCATGTTCTTGTCTTTGGTGACTCTCGTAATTTCTCCTTTTGTTTCATTTCTCTGGTTCATTTGGTTGTCATTATCTCTAGTTATATTAGGTTTCTAAGGTGGGCACACCACGATGAGGGTAGAATTGGGTATGTTGATTCCCAACCCTCTCCTCCACCGAAACCCATTTCCTCATTCCGTTGGTTCATTCTACTAATCACAACTCTAACCCTCCCTTTGAAATCATTGATTGTTGCAATTTGTTGACCATGAAGAGAATTGAGCAAGGATATTGCTTGAGATTAGCAAGGATATTGTCCGATAAACCAAGAATTGCAAGTAATCCATTACCTTCTTAAGGTTTGATAAACCAATTTGGTCAAAGTGGATGTTAATCATCATCATCATCAATAATATTCTCGTTAAGAGCTCAACATGTCACTTGCGAAAATTAAAACTTGATGAAAATGATAACAATCATTTATCTGAACCCCCCAAACTAAACCCAATTAACATTTCAATCATTGATATTGACATTATATGTTTTGAACAATTCCCACTTCCCTTAAATGTTATTATATGTTTTGAACAATTCCCACTCCCATTAAATGTCAGGTTTGTTTAGCGAAAAATTATGTTTTGGAGAAGATAAGTATAAAAGTGATGTATAAATGTGTTACCCACCACTACATGTGAGTCTAATAAAGTAAAAGTAAAGTATGGATACGAGAATAGTCTAATAAAGTAAAAGTAAAGTATGGATATGAGAAATGATGGAAAAAATCCCAATTTGAGGATATGAACAACTTTCTCATTCTTCCATTCCATAAAGGGATTGATTGATGTAAGAGACTTTGGCGAAGCATTCATAATTTGGCATTATGATCTCATAATCTATTTTCAACTACAATTCGCTTCATTATAATCTATGGATTTTCTTCTTCCATGAATGAGAGGAACAATTTATCATCGAGTGGAAACCTTCCCTAAACATAAAGTTTTGTTAATCATTAAAGAAGATGAAGGGGACAAAGTGGGAAATATCCCCTTTGCTTTTCAAAGGATAACAACGCCGCCATTCCCAACGTTAAAGCCTTTGACTATTGTTTATTATATGCATCAAACTAATTAGTGTACTTTTATTGTGGTGATTGCAAATTCAAGTTTTATTGAATCAACCACAAAACTCTTAATACTAATGATAATGTTTAATCCAACGCAACCACTTCTAACCAAAAGGACCATAGAAAATTGCGTCGTAAATCAAAGGATCCATTTCGTGGGCTCACTTACATTTGAAAGTAATATGATTGACTTAACAATTAAATGATGTAAAGTTAATATACGTATTAAGTTTATTTTAAAAGACATTATATCATTATCATCCAATATATTAAAATAATGATTAATATTGCTTTAAAACTAATCACTAAAATTTTAATATTGTTACGATAGCGGTAACATTAAATTACTAAATTATTGTTACGATTGCAGTAATTACTAAAAACTAATCATTTATTACTAATAGTAATAAGTGATGTGTGGCAGCGTAGTCCCTGTCAAGTAGTTTATAAGGTGATTTTTGGAAAATGGAGAGAATTGAGTAATATTGTTAAAAAACATAAATTAACAGTATGGTAAGTAAATGGTAATTAGAATAGAGGTTTAAAAAATATTAAAAAGTTATGTTCAATTGTTTTTTAGAAATGAAATGATAAAGAAAATTGTAAATATTAAAAGGTATAATGAAATTACATTGAATAGTAATTTAATAATTAATGTGCATTGCCAATCCTTTTGAACTTGTGTGGTGAGTTGTTACTAAGCAAAGCAGTGCCAATCATTTTTGAACATGTGTGTTGAGTTGTCACTAGTAAAAGCATAATGAATGTGCGTTGGCAAGGGCGCGAAGGTAGTGGGGATGGAAGGCAGTGATAAATGCTTTAAAATATTTGTGAAGCTGGGTAGAGTGAAACTTGTGAGCTGGAGGAATTGTAGAGAACGAAAGTTTTCGGTGCAAGATGTACATCAGGGGATTGTAAATGGCGAAAGTTTTCGGTGCAAAATTTATAATAGCGCCAACCCGGGGATCGACGACTATAAAGTTGGCTAACTATGGAATTGTAGATCACCAAAGTTTTGGGTGCAAAATGTATATCACGAAAAAGGGGGAAGGAAAGTTCGGTTACGCCAACTCGGGAACCGACGGCCATAGAATTGGCTAGGTATGAAAAACAACGACGATGGGTCAGACTCATGTAAATCACGTTTGAATGTGTTTCTTTCTTATTAATGCCAATAAGTGATCCTGTGTGCTAAGTTGTCGCTAGTAAAAGCATGACGAATGTGCATTGGAAAGGATGAGAATGTGGTGGGGGTTGAAGAGAGCGATAAATGGTTTGAAATTTTTGTGAACCCGGGTATAGTGAAGGTTTTGGCCATAAAGTTGGCTAAGTATGGAATTGTAGATGAGGGAAGTTTAGGGTGCAAGATGTAAATCATGGAACACGGGGAATGAGAGTTCGGTTGCGCCAACACAGGAACCAACGACCATAGAATTGGCTAGGTATGAAAAGCAACTTGAATACCTTTTTTACTTATTAATGCCAATGAGCGAACCTGTGTGTTGAGTTGTCGCTAATAAAAGCATAACGAATGTGCATTGGGAAGGGAGGGAATGTGGTGGGGATTGAAGAGAGTGACAAATGGTTTGAAACTTTTGTGAACCAGGGTCGAATTGTAAATGATGGAAGTGTTGGGTACAAAATGTATATCACGGAAGTGTTGTGTGCAACATGTATATCATGGAACAAGGGGCATAAGAATTCGATAGCGCTAAGTCGTGACCCCGTAGTGAGATAATTGACTAAGTGTTGAAAGGGACCGCGGTTGGTCGAGCTCATCGTGTGACGATAAGACCAATTCAGGAGTTCGAGAAAGTCAGGTTCAAGTTTAAAGAGATTTTGTCTATATTTATTTAAATTGTATTTATATTAATGTATCTTAATAGATAATTTGTGGTCCAAATGTAAACCATGTTCCAATTTGTGGACAAATTGCAGAGCACAGAAGTTTTGGGTGCAAGATGTATATCACGGACTTGTAGATGACAAAAGTTTTGAGTGCAAGATGTATATCGTGGAATTGTAGATGACATAAGTTTTGGGTGAAGGATTTATAATAGCGCCAACGCGGGGGTCGGTCGAACTCCCGTAAATCGTTGTTGAATCTATTTTTTTCTTGTTAATGCCAATAAGTGAACCCGTGTGTTGAGTTGTTGCTAGTAAATGCATAATGCATGTGCATTAGGAAGGATGGGAATGTGGATGGAGTTGAAGAGAGCGATAAATGGTTGAAATTTTTGTGAACCCAGGTATAGTGAAGGTTGTCACCATAAAGTTGGCTAAATATGGAATTGTAGATCACGAAAGTTTAGGGTGCAAGATGTATATCACGAAACACGGGGAATGAGAGTTTGGTTACGCCAACCCGGGGACCGACGACCATAGAATTAGATAGGTATGAAAATCAACAATGATTGGTCGGACTACCGTAAATCGTGGTTGAATAGCGACCCTGTGTGTTGAGTTGTCGCTAGTAAAAACATAATGAATGTGCATTGGGAAGGGTGGGAATGTTGCAGGGATTGAAGAGGGTGAAAAATGGTTTGAAAATTTTGTGAACATTGAATTCCAAGAGTCTGGGGTCAAATTGTAAATCACAGAAGTGTTGGGTGCAAAATGTATATCATGGAAGTGTTGTGTGCAAGATGTATATCACGGAATAGGGGGCATAAGAATTCGATAGCGTTAAGTCAAGATCCGACGGTGAGATAATTGGCTAAGTGTTGAAAGGGATGATGGTCGGTCAGGCTGATGATGTGATGATATAGATGGAGATGAGATAATTTGGGAACTCGCAACCAATCCAGGAGTTGGACAAATTCAGGTTCAAGTTTAAAGAGATTTTGTCTATATTTATTTAAAATGTATTCATATTAATGTATCTTAATACATTATTTGTGGTCCAAATGTAAACCATGTTCGAATTTGTGGATGAATTGTAGACGATTGAAGTTTTGGGTGCAAGATGTACATGGCGGAATTGTAGATGACGAAAGTTTTGGGTGAAATATTTATAATAGCACCAACCTAGGGGTCGGTCGGGCTCCTGTAAATCACTGTTGAATACGTGTTTTGCTTGTTAATTCCAATAAGAGAACCTATGCGCTGAGTTGTTGCTAGTAAAAGCATAATGAATATGCATCGAGGATAGAGAGAATGTGGCGGGGATTGAAGAGAGCGATAAATGTTTTGAAAGTTTTGTAAACTCAGGTATAATGAAGCTTGCGAGTTCCAGTAGTCCAGGGTCGAATTGTAAATGACATAAGTGTTGGGTGCAAAATGTGTATCATAAAATTGTTGGGTGCAAAATGTATATCACATAAGTATTGGGTGCAATATGTATATCACGAAACACGGGGCATAAGAATTCGATAGCACTAAGTTGGGACGCTGCGGTGAGATAATTGGCTAAGTGTTGAAAGGGACGGCGGTCGGTCGGGCTCATGATGTGAAGATATAGATGGAGATGAGGATTTGACAGTCCGCTAACCAGTCAACCCGTGACCAATCTAGGAGCCCGAGAAAGTTGGGTTCAAGTTTAAAGGGATTTTGTTTATATTTGTTTAAAATGTATTCATATTAGTGTATCTTAATATATTATTTGTGGTCCAAATGTAAACCATATTCGAATTTGAAGGGTGTTTTGGGCTCACAATTTTTGCTCAAACCCATAAGCAATAGAGATAAAAAATATATGACTTAACATTTTGTATATGGAAGCATATTCTGAAATATAGGAAGCTGAAATATATGCACAATATAGAAGAGGAACATGTACAGGGAAATGAGTTAATTTTAAGAATAAATACAAAATTCAAATAACAACAACAAACATTGAAGATCACCATAGAACAACTTGAAATGTTTATATTCAGATAAACTGGGTCACAAAATACATTTGAGAATATTTCCCACAAATGGTTGTCTTGGAATTTGTAAAAAAATATATAGTTCAGTACATATTCTGCGAAATAAAAATGCGCCTGCTAGAATGACTCGGATTGGGACTGCTACAGACTACAAAGAAAATAAGTACAAGAATGAAATTTGTAGAAAGAAGAAAGTTGGCGATGGAAAACAGCAAGACCTGGCAAGAAGAAAGAGAAAATTGTCAGTCATGGGTTAAATCTTTGTTAGAGTAAGTGGATGAAGACAGAAGAATGTGATTAGTATCAACTTACTATGATGGTGTCCCATGCCTTTTCATTTGCTCGCTGATGTCCTTTTATGGCTTTCCTCGGCTTTAACCTTCATTGATAATCTGGTCGACAACCTTTTTGAACCATTCTTCGATGTAGCTTCTCATGGGCACCACGTTGATTTCATGGCAAATTTTTATATTGAGGAATTCACTTTCCAAGTCCCTTAGATCAATAGAGAGGTTGCGCAATTATTCTTGAATATCTTGGTTTTTAATCGCATAACCAAATAACCAGTTTTTCACGTCATCTTCACCGTATTCAAGAATTCCATAGAAATTTTCAAATGACATTCTTTTATAGATATGAACTTGATCATCAAATGCTTTCCTGGTTAAAAACAATGAGTTTAATATCAATTCCAGGTCCTGGACTTCATTGATGATGGTAGCTAGATCTATCTCAGTTAACTTCTTGAATATTTTGTCTCTTCTAGATATGGCTTGGCTACATGCTTGAACGATACCATTTAGGTTCTTTACCTTTTCTTTCTAGCATGCGTTTAGCTAGTCTATTCGATCTAGGGAAGGGAGATCTCCCTATCTTCTTCTGAATTCCATCATACCAGTAACTTTAACACCAAATGGTAAAACTGCATCGAGGTAGAAACCTTACTCGTGCTCGAGATCTGCTTGCAGATACTTGTGAGAATCATGTGCTCTTGTTCCAAAAGAGACCATATTCTTTGACATCTCCCAAGATTCTGTCATTAATTCCATTCTCTTGTTTATATTCTTTTCCACATAGCCTCGAGCCGATGTGAGAAGACTTGCTGATCCTTTTAACTTTGCCGCAGGTGCGGTGGGCCTGATCATTTCCAAAGGAGTAGCAAACAATGGAAGAGGCATTAAAGTTGCCTCCAATTATTTGATTCGGTCCTTTAACATGATGCTTTCCGTTTCAAGGCCACTAATAGAGTTGTCTAGAGCGTTTCCAGTTGCTCGGTGTATCTGGGAGATATGGGAAGGGTGCATGTTGTGTAGGTTGATCTCTGAACAAGATTTCCCTTTCTTATTCTTTACATCTCTCTTTTCAATAATCAATTTTTTAGATTCGCTGTAAAAAAAACACTCTGAAATTCTAAAGAATCTTCTTCGTCCAATGTATCTATGCCGATTATTTCCATTCCAGTATTGTGTAGAGCAATGCTCTTTAGTTGGTCATCATTGGGGAACATTTTTCAATGTCAATTTCTAGTTCCATATCTTCAAGGGAGAGATCGTGGATATCAATCTCCCCTAGGTCCCTCCTATTCTTGGACTATTGTTTTCCATTTTTTGCTCACGGGAAGTTTTTGAGAACTTTCAATTTGCCGGAGGGAGGGTTCTTATATCCTCCTCCGCCTGAAGAACTGTGTGTGGCGGTCGAGGATTGGGCACTTTTTTCACCTGGGGATTTCTGTTTTTGCCTGTGTGAATCCTTGATACTGTCACCGATTTCATTTAGGATAGTGTCAGTGAAAGAATTGTTGAAGTGGTTCTTCACCATGAAATCCACGACTTCCCAAGGCAAAGATATAAATTGACTTTTTCTTTTTTCATGGGAAAAATGCAACCAATAGATGTACTGCCTTGCTATTCCAGCAAATAACATTGTACTAGATATGTGACATGGAAGGAAGAAAGGATTTTGTTTAGACCCAAAAATCCTTATAACATTATAGTTCTCCAAATATCAATGCTTTACAAACTAAAACAAAATCATTAAAGACTTTATAAAAATGTTGGTAAGCGTCGTGTCTCCATAATATCTGGTACGATAATGTTACTGGGTGAAATTCACAGTTCAACTTCTTACACATAGATAGTCCAGGGAATGGGCAACAATTCACTACCGTGAAAATTAAATAAGATGACATAAATAATTTCTTCTACCTTGTGTATTGAATTAACTGGGAAGATATTTCAATGGAAATCTATTAGAAAAATAGGACTGCAGAACAATAAAATAAAACAAACACGGAAAGAAAACACAGAAGATACACACTACAAGAGAGACACAGATTTATGTGGTTCACCCAGTGTGGGCTACGTTCACTAGAGAAATTTCTAGGTCCTTCCTTTATTATTATCCAACAAATGAAGGGATACAACCTACAACAAAACCCGCTATAAGTTCCTCTTCTTTCTCTCACAGTCTCCTCTCTCAGAATACAAAACTTGCCATAATGCATAGCCGCAATACATTTCCCTCATAACAAAGGGTTTCCTTCTAGGGAAAAAAACCCTAACATAATTTCTACCGTTAGATCTGTGACCTTATAATGAACGGTCCATATTTACAATGAAATTACAATATACATTTACAAGGAAAATTTTCCTTCGGGGGCCCACTTGCCCCCGAACCCCCCATATGGGGGGATAGGCCCCCCGGACCTCGCAGAGGGGGTACCTCCCCTCTACACTCCCTCGCATGGAAGAGTGTACATAGTTCTGGGGTGTAAAGTCTTCATGGGGTATAAACATGGCTGAAATCAAGGACCTCTGCATCAGGAACATAATCAGGCTCCACAACCAACAAAATCAACTTGCCCCAATGGAAGATGGCTTGTTCCTTGACCGTAAAATATAAAATATATAGAATCATCTGAGAGATGTTGGCTGCACTTTCTTGTATCATTATCCTCATGAAAATCCATGCAATTTGCGAGAAAGGGTTTTTAAATGCACTAACCTGTAATATGGCCATGTCCCGAGGAGCGGCCGTTGGGTTCTGTAAGAACTTCGGCAAGAGGTCCAATTCATTACCATGCTTCTTTAAGAACTTTCTACAATTCCCCCCCTTGAAAGTAGGCGTTGGTTCGGGAAGTGTTAACATCTTTCAAAATACTTGAGGCGATAGGGAGTCTTGGGAATGGTTTCCCAACTGGATAGTCCGTTGGTTCGAAATATAGTTCTCGGCGCAGCATGTGACCAACTCCTTAAATTAAAAAAATTGGGGGCACAATCTGCTCCTGCAATTCCAAATGTCGAGATAACTTTCTTCTGGGTAGAAGGGGACGAGTAGTAGTCATAAGCTATGGACCACTGGAAACTCTAGTCCTTGCCCCAAAAATATTTAGGGTATCTCCACAGAAATGTTGTCGAGTTGCAACCATAAGGTGATGAAAACGTTCCTTTGCTCATAGTATTTAAAATGAACGCTGCAACATCACAATATAATCTCCGATAAATCTTGGTTCAATATGTTTTAATGGGAGATGTCCTCGACCTTTTCTCCTTTTAATGCCAATCTTTTCGATGTGTCTGGTGAGTTGTGACTAATAAAGGCATAATTAATGTGCATTGTGAAGTGCATGAAGGTGGCAGGGATGGATGACAACGAAAACTACTTTGGAACTTTTGTGTACCTGGAAGCCTGAGAACCCACGAATATGTAACAACATGAGCTGAAGAATCGACTAAGTATGTAAAGGAGGGGTACAATTCCTTCAAAAAGTTAAAGTAAATAACAATTTTTCCGAGCTCAAGATCCACAAAAAAAAAATAAAAAAAAAAATCAGATGCCATAATATTGACCTGTGCCAATTTGATAATAGGGAGGTTTATTTGATGGATCCAAATATGGCTTACTTAAGGCGACTGGGGTGCACGTGGGGTGCTTGTGAGAAAATCTAATGTTTTGATGAAGATTTGTTTATATTGCTACATGTGGCAGTAATTGCGTGATAGTATTTAGAATGAACACTAGAGGATGGTAATATAATCTCGCGTAAATCTTTGTTTAATGCATTTTAATGGGATATGTCGTCCAACTTTTCACTCATTAATGCCAATATTTTCAAAGCTAATAAAAGCGTAATCAATTTGCATTGGGAAAGTGTGCGAAGATGGCAGGGAAATCGAGAAAGTATGGAAAGGGGGGGAAAACATTGTCAGCTATGTAATATACCTGAATCTCGACAAAATTAGGTTGAAATTAGAAGATAATTTGTTTATATTTACCTAAACAATTTTCATATTATTTTATTTTATTAGTATTCTTTGTGGCCCAAGTGAAAACTATGTTCAAATTTGAAGGGTGGATCAACATTTTCATATGCAAGCATACTGTCAAATATGTGAACCTGTAATATATGCACAATACTAAAGAGGACATTGTGTCAGCACCTTTGTGGATGACATTGGGCCAACACAATATTGCATTCTTTCTATGATGATGCCTTAAAAAAACTAAAATAACCAACATTTTTTTGTGAATTCAAGATTGATAGAAAGAAACTGACCAGGTTCTATAATATTCTCTCGTTAATGCATTTTAATGGGAGATGTCCTAGAGCTTTCCGCTTATTAATGCCAATATTTTCGAACATTTGTGGTGATCTATCACTAGCAAAATTATAATTAATGTGCATTGGGAAGGGTCAAAGGTGGTGGGGATGGAGGGGAGTGAAAAATGCGTTGATACTTTTTTGAACCTGGGAGTCTGTGAACCCGTGAAACTTTGGAGAAATGACTAAGTATGGAAAGGTGGGGTGGTCAAACGAAGTCTGTTGGTTGTGGAGCTTGATTATCTTCCTGATTCAGAGGTCCTTGCTTTCAACCATGTTTATACCCCATGAAGTATTTACACCCCATAAGTATGTACACTCTTCCACGCGGGGGAGTGCAGAGGGGGGGTACCCCCTCTGCAGGGTCCGGGGGGCCTATCCCCCCAGATGGGGGGTCTGGGGGCAAGTGGGCCCCTAGCGGGGGTTCGGGGGCGAAGCCCCCGAATCAAAAATTGCCTTGTAAAAGTATATTGTAATTTCATTGTAAATCTGGACCGTTCATTATAAGGTCCCAGATCTAACGGTAGAGATTATGTTAGGGTTTTTTTTTCCCTAGAAGGCAACCCTCTTTTATGAGGGAAATGTATTGCAGCTATGTATGATGGTGAGTATTGTATTCTGAGAGAGGAGACTGTGAGAGAAAGAAGAGGAAGTTATAACGGGTTTTGTTGTAGGTTGCATCCCTTCATTTGCTGGATAATAATAAAGGAAGGACCTATCAATTTCTCTGGTGGACGTAGCCCACACTGGGTGAACCGCGTAAATCTGTGTCTCTCTTGTATTGTGTGTCTTCTGTGTTTTTTTTCTGCATTTGTTTTATTTTATTGCTCTGCGGTCTTGTTTTTCTAACAACTGGTATCAGAGCATAAGGTAACTCGCAGGAAAAGAGGGTTCCTGGTTCGAGTGGGAGCAATGTCGGAAGATGGAAAGTTTAGGGTCGAGAAATTTAACAACCAAAAATACTAGTTATGGAAAATGCAGATGGAAGACTATTTATATCAGAAGGATCTATTTCTACCATTGAGTGGAGTAGCAAAGAAGCCGACGGCCATGAAGGATGAAGAATGGGAGATTCTTGACAGAAAGGCTCTAGGAACGATATGGCTGAGCCTGGCAGCGTCAGTGGCTTTCAATATTTCGAAAGAAAAGACAACAAAGGGTTTGATGGA
>ML803393.1:109857-134358 GCA_009831015.1 Picea engelmannii
AAAGGTTGTTGCACTTTCAACAACAGAGGCAAAGTATGTTGCTGCTACAGAGGCTAGTAAAGAGATGATTTGGTTACAAAGGTTTATGGAGGAATTGGGAAAGAAGCAGGAGAACAACAAGTTGTATTGTGACAGTCAGAGTGACATTCACCTTGCAAAGAACTCAACCTTCCATTCGAAGACTAAGAATATAAAAATGAGGTACCACTTCATACGATCTACCTTGGAAGATGGACAATTGAAGATGGAAAAGATACAAACTAGCCAAAATCCTGCAGACATGTTAACAAAGGGAGTAACCAGGGAGAAACTGAGTTCCTGCTCAGTTTCAGTTGGTCTTCAAGAATGAAGATGAAAATGAGAAATTTGCCAGGTCCAAGAAGGTTCATATTCCAGCATATATAGCAGCGGTGGAGTTGTTGAGATCGGTCTCCAAGTGGGAGATTGTTGGTTGTGGAGCCTGATTATCTTCCTGATTTAGAGGTCCTTGCTTTCAGCTGTGTTTATACCCCATGAAGTATTTACATCCCAAAAGTATGTACACTCTTCCGCACGGGGGAGTGCAGAGGCTGGGGGGTCTGGGGGCAAGCGGGCCCCCAGCGGGGGTTCGGGGGCGAAGTCCTCGAAGCAAAAATTGCCTTGTAAAAGTATATTATAATTTCATTGTAAATCTTGACTGTTCATTATAAGGTCGCAGATCTAATGGTAGAGATTATGTTAGGGTTTTTTTTGCCCTAGAAGGCAACCCTCTTTTATGAGGGAAATGTATTGCGGCTATGTATGATGGTGAATATTGTATTATGAGAGAGGAGACTGTGAGAGAAATAAGAGGAAGTTACATCGGGTTTTGTTGTAGGTTGTATCCCTTCATTTGCTGGATAATAATAAAGGAAGGACATGGCAATTTCTCTGGTGGACGTAGCCCACACTGGGTGAACCATGTAAATTTGTGTCTCTCTTGTATTGTGTGTCTTCTGTGTTTTGTTTCTGCATTTGTTTTATTTTATTGCTCCGCAGTCCTGTTTTTCTAACAGAGTCATCGTAGGTAGAGCTAGGCTTGTGAATTCGAGTAGTCCGTGGTTGAATTGTAGATCACCCAAGTTTTGGGTGCAATATGTATACTGCAAAAACGGGGCATGAGAGTTCGATAATGCCTACCCAGGAAATTGCGACCATAAATTGGCTAAGTAAGGAAACAAAAGTAGTTGGTCATAATCGTGATGCCAAGATATAGATGGATATAGAATTTGTGAGTCCACCACCCGGGAACCCGCGAGCATAGAAATGAGACTAAGTATAGAAGAGGAAAAAAGAAAGGGAGAAAAGAACTTTATACTTGACAGAAGAACACTTTCTCTGATAATTATCAAGCAATAGAAACACATCGACTATGGAGCATGAGAATTCGGGGCATGAGAGTTCCATAGGGCCTAGATGGGAACCGACGGGCATAAAATTGGCTAAGTATGGAAACGAACAACAGTCGACCAGACTCGTGATGTGAAGATTTATATGGATATATAATTTATGAATCCACAATCCTAGGAACCCATGAGCATAGACATGGGACTATGTATAGAAGCAAAAACAGATAATAGAGGAGAAGAAGAAAAGGGAAAAGCGACAAGTATAGAAGAGAAAAACAAACGGATTAAAGAACTTTATGTGTCATAGAATAACACTTGGTATAAAGTATGGAAAGGTGGGGTGGTCAGATGGAGTTATCGTAGGCAGAGTGAGGCTTGCGAGTTCGAGGAGTCCAGGGTCAAATTGTAGATAACATAGTTTTGGGTGCAAGATGTATACTCAAACATGGGGCATGGAAGTTCGATAGTGCCTATGTCGGAACCTGCGGCCATAAAATTGGGTAAGTATGGAAACGAGTGGTGTTCGGTTGGATGTGTGATGTGAAGATATATACAAATGTAGAATTTCTCAGTCTGCCACCCCGGGAACCCGCGAGCATAAATATGCGACTAAGCATAGAACCAAAAACGGATAATACATGGAAAGAAGAAAAGGGAAGAATGAGTAATTATAGAATAGGAAAAATAAAGGGAGAAAATAATTGTATTTATCCAGGTGGATATCGATGGCCACCCACCTTTTCCAACTGGCTGAAAACAGTTTTTTGACAATTTTGGCAATTTACTATTTTTAGCAGTTTTAACTTCCGGGGCCATTTTGAGGGCCTAAATGAAGGTTTTTCGGGATCGAGATTCTCAATGGGAGCCAAAGGAGAGAGTGAGACCCCAAAATGAATCTCCTCGATTCTACCTTTCCAACAGGGTATCATACGCCTAAAACTGAGATCGTATGAAAAAGTTACGACCTCGGGAAGTTGATGTACTAACTAACGGGGCCCACATGAATTTTGGCGCTTCATCTCCTAGGGTTAGGTTTTTGGATGTATAGGGTTTTTGGCATTATTTTTTATTGTAAAAATGCCTTCGGAGCCTTATTGTATGGATCTTCTTGTGAATGAGTGCAACTATCACATCTCTTCTCAGAGATAAGCCGCCACCATTTCAGCAAGCTTGTTTTACAATTTCATCTTATTTCCTTATTGAATAGAAAACCATTTTTACTGTATCTTTGTTATTTTGTGTTAAGAACCTGTTAATAATCTATAATCATTTCATTTTTCTCATAAAATCTAGATCAGTGGTGTCAGAGCGGTCTGCTCCTTATCGTCTTAATGCATGTCCCCAATGAGGTCGGAGTACAAAGAGTTGGGTCGTGAGCTTGTTTCTCTTGAGGACAAAAGCTCTTGCACACCCAAGAGACCTCTCATGGCAAGAGAAAATAAAGATGATGGGATACAATATCCTTTCAAATTGTTGATTGAGGAATCCCTCACACAACAAAGGAACGAGATGATGGATAGTTTCACGCAAATCCTTCGGCGGCTACCAACAGGTGACACATCTTCTTCGAGCGGAGGTGCCACCCCCTTCAAGGTACAAATAAACTTTGATATTACTGTTAGAAAAACAGGACCGCGGAGCAATAAAATAAAACAAATGCAGAAACAAAACACAGAAGATACACAATACAAGAGAGACACAGATTTACGTGGTTCACCCAGTGTGGGCTACGTCCACCAGAGAAATTGCCAGGTCCTTTCTTTATTATTATCCAGCAAAATGAAGGGATACAAACTACAACAAAACTCGTTGTAACTTCCTCTTATTTCTCTCACAGACTCCTCTCTTAGAATACAATACTCGCCAACATACATAGCCGCAATACATTTCCCTCATAAAAGAGGGTTGCCTTCTAGGGAAAAAAAACCCTAACATAATCTCTATCGTTAGATCTGCGACCTTATAATGAATGGTCCAGATTTAAAATGAAATTACAATATACTTTTACAAGGCAATTTTTCTTCAGGGGCTTCACCCTCGAATCCTCGCTGGGGGTCCGCTTGCCCCCAGACCCCCCAGCCGGGGGGATAACCCCCCCGGATCCCGCAGAGGGGGTACCCCCCCTCTGCACTCCCCCATGTGGAAGAGTGTACATACTTATGGGGTGTAAATACTTCATGGGGTATAAACATGGCTGAAAGTAAAAGACCTCTAAATCAGGAATATAATCAGGCTCCACAACCAACAATTCCTATATTTGAAGGTCAGATAGATGCAGATGCTGTAGACAAGTGGTTGAATCTACTAGAAGCGTATTTTTCTGTCCATAACTTTTTGAATAGAGAAAAGATTACTTTTGCGCTCCTCAAAGCTGTTTCCCATGTCAAAGATTGGTGGGAAACTTTCTGTGAGAAAAAGGAAACAGAGGAACCCTCATTATTTATAGTCACAACCGCCTGGGATTCATTCAAGGATGATTTTAAGGAACAATATTACCCTGTCGGAAGTTATGACGACTTGTATACCAAATGGACCACACTGTGGCAAGAAAGAGACCAAGCAATGCCAGATTTCACGAATATCTTTCACACCTTGCGCACCAATATGGGTATCAAATATTTGGAGTGACATATGGTGCTCAAGTATTACGATTCTCTACATAGATACATCCATATCGAAATTAAATTTTTGGACATATCATCCTTGGGCACAACCTACCGATATGCTGTAAAAATCGAGCAGAAGCTCAAACAAAAGAAGCGACAATTTGGGCCTAGGAACCCCTCACAACAAAAGCCAGGAAAGGGCGGCTCCAACCCAAAGAAAAAAGGATAGAGCAAATATGGATAGTATCAGGACAACCAGTCCAAGCCACAAGCAAATAAGGACACCAAAAAGACAAAGAAAGATACCGGGAAGTGGTGCGACTTCCATAAGAGCCCTTGGCATAACACTGTTGACTTCTGCTCAAAGAAGTCACTGGTGGCTGAAGTGAAAGCCTCTGAATCAGATACGGGTTCAGAATCTGAGCTAGAACCAGAAATGGAAAGATAGATCATTGACACGGAACCCAATGCCATCGTTACTACCACCAATCTCCAACCTGGTGAACTAGATGAGCAAGAAGAAGGAGAATTCCTCTTCCATTCACAAATGTGTGTAAAAGGAACCCCGCTGCACTTCATTGTGGATAGCGGTAGCCAGAAGAAGCTCATCTCAGAAGAGGTCATCAAGAGGCTGGCCCTGCTGACAACACCACACCCACAACCCTACACCATTGGATGGCTTCGCCAAGGAAGCAATCTCCGCGTCAGCCAACAATGTCAAATGTCGTACAACATCAAGCCCTTCAAAGATGAGGTATTGTGTGATGTTGCTCCTCTCGAAGTTTGTGATGTTCTTTTGGGCCAACATTATTTATGGAAACATCATGTTGTATATGAGTCTAGGCCTTGTAGTGTTATTATTAATTTGAACAGGAAACTGTACAAGATATCCGAGGTAGTCCCACCTAGTGCTATTTTCTTGATCTCTGCTAAGCAGTGCAGGAAGGTCATCTCTCAGATGGGGAAGTTTGTCTTCTTTGTGATTTGCTCTCAGAATAAGTGAAAGATCACAACCACATCCAAGGTCTCTGCGACTGACCTCTCCACACAACAGAAGAAACTAGATAAGGTCGTGGAAGAATACTCAGATATCTTCTCCTCACATATCGGGGTACCTTTGCACTGCTAGGTCAAGCACCCCATCGACCTGACCCCTAGCGCACCGCTGCCCAATGGTCCAGTCTATCACCGCTCTCTATTAGAGAATGAGGAGATCAAGCGATAGATCCAAGAACTTCTCCACAAGGGGCACATCCATCCCAGATCATCACCTTGCGGGGGCCCAATCGTGCTGGTACATAAGAAAGATGGAACCTGCCAAATCTGCATTGATTACCGAGATCTGAATAAAATCAAAGTTAGAAACCAGTACTCAATTCCTCGAATCAACGACCTCCTTGATCAACTTATGGGGGCTAAATACTTCAGTAAGATTGATCCGAAGTTTGGCTACCACCAGGTCCCGATAGAATAGACAAATGTATGGAAAACCACCTTTAAGTCAAAGGAAGGCCTTTTTGAATGGTTGGTCATGCCCTTTGGTTTGACAAATTCTCCAGCTACTTTCATGAGGATGATGGACGATATCCTGTGACCATTCACCAATACTTTTGTAGTGGTGTATCTGGATGACATTCGCATTTACAACAAGACTTGGGTCGAACACTTGCAGGATATTCAGCAGGTTTTGCACACCCTGCGACAACACAAGCTATATGCCAACTTGGAAAAATTTTCCTTCAGCATGGACAGGGTCCATTACTTGGGATACATAATTGATCAGCATGCCGTACATGTGGATCCAACCAAGATACAATTCATCCGTGACTGGCTAGCCCCAACCACACTCACTGAGCTTCGGAGCTTTGTAGGCCTTGCCAATTTCTACTGCAGGTTCGTGTTGGGATTCTCCCATATTGCATGGGCCCTTAGCCAAATAACCAGAGGTGGTGGTAAGGAGAAATTTGCATGGGGTCGGTCCCAACAACAAGTGTTCAACGATTTGAAGCAATTCTTGTGCTCAACCACAGTACTTTCATTACCAGACCTACAACAACCCTTTGAGATTGAGACAGATGCTTTAGACTATGTAGTGGGTGTCATTCTCACTCAGCACAACCACCCCATGGCCTATCATAGTGAGACACTATCAGATGTTGTTCGTAAGTACCCTACTTATGACAAAGAAATGTACTCCATTGTGCAAGCCTTCCGCCAGTGGAGACATTACATTATTGGGAAGGAGACAGTCATCCACACTGATCATAAACCACTGTAGTTCATGCAGACACAAGGAAAATTGAAGAATGATCGCCATAAAAAGTGGTCCACATACTTGCAACAATTCCACCTCAACATCAAGTATAAAACATGAAGCACCAATTGTGTTGTTGATTGCCTCAACAGACCACCAGTCGCGAAACTCACCACGGTGCTAGACTCCCATGGCCATGAGACCTCTGGATGGCCCCAACTCTATGAGATAGACATAGACTTCTCCACCACCTACCAAATGTTGGGTGAAAATGCAGTTGTCAATAATTTCCATCTTTAGGATGGGTTGTTGTGTCGTCTGGGCCATATCTATGTTCCATCAAGCGAGCGAACGAAGCTAATATGGGAATCCCACTACAGTTAGGTGGAAGGACACTTCAGTGATGAAAAGGTAGTGGATATGCTACAGAAACATTTCTACTGGTCGAAACTTCGATAGGAGGTCAGCAAGTATATCAAGTTCTTCACTACCTGCGCTATTGCCAAACCGACCACTAAGAAACAAGGCTTGTACACCCCTCTTCCTACTCCTGATAGGCCATGGGAATCCATCTCAATGGACTACATGTTGGGCCTCCCGTCCACCAAGCGGGGAAATGACTGTGTTTTTGTGGTTGTTGATAGCTTTTCTAAGATAGTGATTCTGGTTTCCTGCAAGAAGAACATCACAATAGAGGCCACTGCCAAGCTCTTCTTTGAACGAGTCTGGGTACATTTTGGAATCCCACAAACCATTGTCTCAGATCGAGACAATCTATTTATGATCACACTTTGGTCGAGCCTCTGGTCACTACTGGACACCAATCTCACCAAATCCACGGACTTCCACCCCTAGATAGATGGCCAAATCGAGGTCGTCAATCGAATGATTGTGCACATCATTCACATGTATAATTCAAAGCACCCTCGCACATGGGATGAGAGCCATCCCTATGTCCAACATAGCTACAAACGAGCCTTGCATAACTCAACCAGCCACAACCCCTTTCAGGTGGGGTTGGGATTCCAACCATTGGGTCCCATAGATGTTTCACTTCCCCTTGCGGTCATCCTTCACATGTTTCATCTCCTACTCCAACTGAAGCTGACAAAGCCACCAGGTTCATTGAGCGGATCCAACACATCCACCAACAGGTTCAGGATATCCTACAGAAGTCCAATGACAAGTACAAGCAACGCCATGATCAACATCAGGTGCCACATAAATTTCAGGTGGGCGATAAAGTTTGGTTACACTTGTTGAAATAACGCCTTACAGGACCCCATCAGAAGCTTCACCCACTCTATTATGGTTTGTACACCATCACCAAGGCCGTGAGAGATAATGATTTTGAGATCAACATTCCTCCTTTCCTTGGCATGAACCCAATGTTCAACGTGGATCTCTGTCGCCCTTATTTCCCACCATTATTGGACACTTCAGACGTCGCAGAGCAGCTGACACCAACATATCTCAACCCCAAATGCATACAACATGTATCCAATTATCAGATTGTGGACACACAGATCAAGGGAATTTGACAACAAAGGATCAACTTTATTGAGTAGTCAAAGCAGGGCAGCTCCTGCACCAAGGCAAGTGGCTCACTTGGGGCCAAATTCAATAGAAATTTCCTCATCTAATGGGGGAAATCAATACAATGGAGACCATTTCTTCCTAAGGAGGCAGGATTGATCCAGGTGGATATCGATGGCCACCCACCTTTTCCAATTGGCTCAAAACAGTTTTCTGACAATTTTGGCAATTTACTATTTTTAGCAGTTTTAACTTCTGGGGCCATTTTGAGGGACTAAATGAAGGTTTTTTGGGATCGAGCTTCTCAATGATATCTAAATGCACGATTGAGCCCCCAAAACGAATCTCCTTGACGATACCTTTCCAATGGGCTATCATACGCCTAAAACAAATATCACATGCAAAAGTTACGACCTTGAGAAGTTGATGTACTAACTTACCCAAACGGGGCCCACATGACTTTTGGCGCTTCATCTCCTAGGGTTAGGTTTTTGGATGTCTATGGTTCTTGGCATTCTTGTTTATTGTAAAAATGACTTCAAAGCCTCATTGTAGGGATCTTCTTGTGAATGATCGCAATTGTCACATCTCTTCTCAGAGATAAGCCGCCACCATTCCAACAAGCTTGTTTCTGTTGCATTTTACAGTTTCAGCTTTTTTCCTTATTGAATAGAAAACTAGTTTGACTGTATCTATGTTATTTTGTGTTAATCACCTGTTAATAATTTGTATTCATTTCGTTCTGCTCATAAAATCTAGATCATGTATGTATCACACAAGAACACTTACTCTGATAATTATCAAGCTATAGAAACACATCAACTATGGGATAAATATTTTCAGCCATGGAATATAGCTGGAGCTCAATAGACCTTGGTTCAAGATAAAAGAGATGTTGTTTATATCTATATCAACAAGCAATAGAAAGAATATATGACTTGGCAAATTTATATGCAAGCATTCAGATGCAGTCATCGTAGGTAGAGTGAGTCTTAGGGATTCAAGTCCAGGGTCGAATTGTAGATCATTGAAGTTTCGGGTGAAAAATGTATACCGTGAACATAGGGCATGAGAGTTCGATGGCGCCTATGCAGGAACCCGTAGACATAAAATTGGCCAAGTATGAAAATGAACGATGGTCGGTTGGACTCGTAATGTAAAGATATAGAGGTACATAGAATTTCTCACTCCTCCATCTCGGGAACTCGCGAGCATAGACATGGGACTAATAATAGAACCGGAAACGAATAATAGAGGGGAAGAAGAAAAAGGAAAACAGATAAGTATAGAAGAGGAAAAAGAAAGGGAGCAAAGAATTGTATGCCTCACAGAAAAACACTCAGTGTGATAATTATCAAGCGATAAAAACACATCAACCATGGAAAAAACATTCTCAGCCATGGAATATAGCTAGACAAATTGGAAAATGTATGTAGACCAAAGTTTTTTGTAACCATACCTCTTAGTTTCAGGCATGCACATTGTATTTGCTGTGGCATATTGTACTCCAAATTTTTGAGATGTGGCACATAAGGCTCCATCCTTGTGTTCAACTATTGTGTTCTTGTTCAAATGTAGCAACACAAAGAATATAATGGGCATGAAAGCAAGTTGTTACATAGGAACAGATGAAAAATAACATGGAGTACAAATTTATTTATTTCAAAATAGCAGCACAGAAAATACAATTGACATGAAGATAAGTTAATATACAGGAAGATATGGAGTATCCAAGGAAAAAAAAAACATATCTGCAAACCAGTGCAACAAATATAGACAGAGTAAATGAAAAACAATTGCATATGGAATACAGGTAGAAGTATGCACCTTTGCATGGATTCTTCTACATTTATGGTTAAGAGTTCTTTGCCTTGTCCAATTTTCTTGTTTGTTTCTATGAAAAAAGTACAAAACAAAATGGACATGAACATAAGTTGACATGTAAAGAAAAAGTAAGGAAAATGTACACAGACTAAATAAAATAGAACAAAAGGAATAGAGTAACAGATAGTGTTAGAAGAATGCACCGTTTTTTTTTTGTTTTTTTTGTTCATCCATGTTTGTGTATATATAAAAATTTGCGTAAAAAATTTGTGTCCAAAATCAATTACAAAGCAGGGAAAACCAAGAAATTGGATAACTTGGTTTTCTGGAACAAGATAGATAGATATATTTTGAAACATAGAAATATGATTTTGCAATATGTTTGATGTATATTTCATAATTCAAGTGAAATACCAATTGTATCGTGATCAGACCAGTATGTGTACAAACCAGGGAAAACTAAGAAGTTGGATAGCTTGGTTTTCTGCAACAATCTAAACATATATGCTTTGAAACATAGAAATATGATTTTGCAATATGTTTGATGTATATCTCATAATTCAAGTGCAATACCAATTATATCGTGATCAGAGTTGTATGTGTCTAAGATAAAGACGTTGTATTGAGAGATGGGAATATTCGACCATACATGGTCAATAAGTACTTTTTGTACATGGTTTATGTTGTTCAAAAGAAAACATAGACTGTATTTGCACATGTAATTTTCCACTTCTTTTGTTCTGGCATTATTTTGTTGCATGTCAATATTGAATTCTCCTACAACGACAATGGTTTCGTTCATATGAAAATGGTCTAATGCATTGGAAAGAACATTTAGTATGTTGGAGAATGTTGCATGCAGAGCAACATAGAGATTCAATATTGCAATTTCTGATTCATGGAGAAATACTTTTGCAAGCACCATTTGAACATTGTTTTCTTCGAAATGTATATGCTCCAAAATTGTTACTTGTTTTTTCACCAATATCATCACCCCATGTGTAATGTAACTCAATATGCAATTGTGATTTGGAAATTGTTTGTTTTGCATGCATAATGTCATGTATGTTTCCTGTAAGCACAAAATATCAGATTGCATTGTGTCATAGTAATTGACTATATCATCCATGTGCGCATGTAGGTTGTGCATGTTAAGTGAGAGAATTGATACAGATGAGTTTGTTTGTAAGGATTGGTAATCATACTGCATATGCCACTTTGCAGTAGTCCTAAGGTGTTGCATCTCAATATCAACTTTTTGTTTGACTTTGAAGTTATCTTTTGTAAGAGGACTTAGTAAATACAAGGAGTCTATATTTCTGACACATGACAGTTCTGTGTATACAATTCCATGTATTCGAATTCCAACAAGGTCAAATGCAACATTATCAAGTGTTAATCCTTGCGATCTCTGGATAGTACGAGCACATGCAAGTTTAATTGGAAACTATTTTTGAATCTTTAATCAACCTGTCTTTGCCGATGTTGATACTGGTTTTGATATTCGCAAGATAGGTGTCCAATCGCTTGCAGTATTTGAATTATATAGATAAGCCAACTTGTTTGCTTGTTGGTGGCCTATTTGTGGTTCATGGAACTTAATCCAGAGGACATCAAGTTTTCCTATTTTGGTATAGCCTTTGAGTATTCCATATGCACCATTGACCAAGCCATCATGTGAATCATAGTTGCACGCATATATTTCAACCAACATGTCTAATTTCAAGACAATTTGCAAAGGCAAAGTGGCTATATGTTCATGATGTGGCACATTTCCTTGGTTGTATTCTTCGAGGTCAATTGAATTGATATTGATATCATTGCCAGGCATGAGCGATAGCATGTACTTGTTATGCATTGCAACATCCCTATTCATGTAGAACAGGTAAGGGAAGGTTGGTTCTGGTTGTGCAGGTCGCATGCACCTTGAATTGATATATGTTAAGTCATCATGTGTTTGGTTGTTTGTCTGCATTCTATTTAGAATTGCAATAAATGTTTCATCTATCTGGCGCATTGTAGTATGTAATTCAAATCATTTTATATTGTTTTTCCATAAGTCACGCGTCATTTTTTACATGTTCACCGTAGGTTGTTCAAATATCAAAGAATCTTGGATGGGTTGTGCCTGGTAAACATCCCACCAAAATATCATGTCAATGTTTCCAAAGTATTTGGTGTGCACATGTTTTATGTTTCTTAGTTGGTTGTCAATGGAATACAAGAAGTGGCTTCCAATCAAATATGCCTCATCTATGAAGACAAGTTGCAGTTCATCATAAAGCTTAGACAAGGTATCTAACATTTCCTTGCTGAGTGGAAGAAACTGTGAATTGTTAAAAGGCATAAAAAATGCAGAGTGGACTGTTTTTCCACCTGCATTATATGCATCTTTTCCTGTGTAGGCAACTAATAGGCCCTTTGGTTTCATAGGATCAGAGGAATTGTTTGAATCATAGATTCGTATAATCATTTGGAATAGTTATTTTGTTGTGAATTTGTTTCTTATTCCCGCTCCACCTGTAAGGAACAAGTGCACAAAAGTGTGCATGTTCAAGCATTTTTTAAGCGCAGTTTCCTTTAGAATTGTTTGTTGTTCTTGATTCAACAAACGTCTGATTCCGTGGTATTCATTATTTTCAATAAGGAAAGGATGTTTTGTGACTTGAAAACCAAGATTGATATGTTTTTCAATGTCGCCTGCTCAGGGACGAGGCAAATTTGCTTGCAAGTCATAGGACTTGCAGGGAGTTCTAGTTGTTTTATGGTTTGTGAATGTCTCATCAAGATTGTCAGGGTTTTCTAGTTCATTAACTGCACTTTCTAGATCACCCCATGTTGGATTAACATTGCATGCAAATCTAGATTCATTGGTTTGCACTATAGTCTCAAAGGCAATATACGCAACTTCCCATGTAGGGAAGTTATGTTTTAATGTGTTTTAGTTTTCATCGAACAAAACATATAACAATATTTTTATAGTCAATATGTTGTATTTGACAAAGTGTATCACAAAGGGATGTTTTCTTTTTGATATGGGTGCACCATTTTTTTTGTAATGCGACATGAATTCTGCTAAGAAAATATGCTTAATAGGAGATGGACACTGGAGGTAATAATCAATAATAGAGTGACATAACACGTCCTCTGAATTGTCAGGCTCTTTTTCTAGAAAAGACGATGGTTTACACACAAATGTGCATTTCTCAAGTGGAGATGTGTTTATGAAGACACATTTCCTTGAACTACAATTGAGGGGCAGGGAAAGTGCAATGTGGACTGCTTGTTGAGAAGACTTTGTTGAAGATTAAGTAATGTATTTCCAAGCGTACGTATCATTTGAATAGCAACAATATGACTTCTTTCATGTTCTTTGCGTGTTCTTTTGAATGCACTTGTCATAGCTTTGTCAACCTTTGTCATATACGAGGTACAATACGACGCTGCAACATATGCATTGAGGACATATTATGCATCTGTATTTGCATTCCACATAACTAGCATGTCCTTGGAGAAACTGTTGTTCCAAATATGGGAAATTTTTGGTTTAAGGAAAACTATTGGTTGTTTAAGTATACATTGTATGGCTTGGATGTACTCATCTTCTGTTAGATTTAGCTCTATCAATAAGTCGACAAATCTCATTAACTCATCAAAGCCTTGTTGTTATAGAAATGCGAACTAGGATTTAGATTTCTCAATGACAACACTGTCATCTAAACTAAGTGGCTCTATGATTCTTTTTGTTCTCATTGGCGGCACAGGGAAGTTGTATCTACAATGTGAGTTTTTTTTGTTTTTTACAACTTTTTGTATGATAGTGTCTATGAACTTTGGCAAGTTCTAGATCCAAATGATTTGTGTTGCATGTTATGTATTTTTCCACAAACTGCTCGATCTATGAGTTTTTGTCAATTCCATAGACCGATGCACCCTCTATCCACAACGGTGCGTGGTCATGCTCACTCCCCCTATTCTAGAATTCAGTCACAAAAAAGTAGTCCGATATTTTTCTGAAAAACGTTTCATCATGGAATATTAATTGTCTCAAAGAATTTATTATATGTCTATAGTAGCGAGTACATGTCGCTGGGTCTTTTCTTATGAGGTAGTCAATGTCAACATTTTCCAGTGTATCAGTTTGTTTTTTTCATTTCCTGTTCCTATGCAAGTCAGATACCCCAGCCACCAATGGATCCCAATGATGCTCTGCACTTGTAAATGTGATGAAAAATGTTGGTGGTCCCAATTGTCGAATCATTGAAAAAATAGTTTTCTTGTTTTGTTGCAAATAGTCAGGAGAGATGCAAATGTTTTTGAAATCTTTGTATCCAATATCAGATTTCAAGATTTTTTCTATGTTTACTTTGTACTTGACATCTTTGGCCAACAACTTTCTTCCTTGTAGCTAGACTTTTCTTATTCACACCCACATGCAAGACAACACTTGCTCTATTACTATGCACATTGTTTTGAAAAACAAATTTGTTATGTGACAGGAGAAGTCACCGCTTGAATGTAGAAACTCCCATCGAACTATTTTATGGTAACTGAATTGTTCTGTAATGTCACTGGAACGTGGATATGCATAGAACAATGTTGGGAAGTTCATTTCCTCAACAAATTTGTCCTCGAATGTTCCAAGTGGACATTTACCCTCAACAAGTGCAATTTCGATAATCTTGTCTTGCAAGTCACGAATGCAATGTGAGTCATTGAATCCATGTATCAATGTTTCAACAAGTGTTTCATTTTCCGATTCATCGCTTGTATAAAATTCACTAGGATTTTCGAGAGTTTGTGCAAAGTTGTCAACCCCTTCCCTAAGAACATTGTTCCAGTTCTCATTTATACAAATGTTATGTGATTTTTATAGGGCCCTGGAACATAATTATTTTAATGTTTTCATGACAACATGCACACGCACTTTGCCTTTCTTATATGCATTCTTGTATTGCAAGCGTCTTTTGAGAGCCACAGTAATTGCCATTGTATCGCTAATGAATTGTGGCAAGGATTTTTGCACAACATCTAGTTGGACAAACACATTAATAATTGATCATGTTAAGCCCATTTGGGGTCGTTTATAGCCCCAGGGTCTGATTTGTGCAAATGAAATTCATAGAGACACAAGTCTCTCTTCAAATTTTGTAATATGGTAGTGGTGTATTACATCTTATTTGGTCAAGCGTTGCAAAGTGTGGCAGTTTTCCATTTTCAAGCGACCGTTTGCATGGAAAACAAATATTGTCACTGGAAAATGTTTTATCATTTAGTGTCAAGCGGAGGTATTCTGCTTCCAAATAATGCGTGAAAGACTTAGTGTTTTTTGTGAAATTCAATTGATCAAAAATTGCACATGAAATGGAAGGAGTGTCTTTGATTTGTTTCATATAGATCTGTTTTGCATCTTTCTTCAGTAGGGAAGTATGCGTAGAAAGTGTTTGTTGGTTTTCATTGGTAGCAGTCCATGGTGCTGGTTCTAGTCCATGAAATGTGATTTTTTACTCTCATTCAGTGCCATGACCATTGTGGGATATGTGATCGTACTTATTTCTCTCACATATATGTTTTTTCAAGATGTGGTAGGTTAACTTATGCTTGCCACTGGAAACTAGTTCCACTTGTTGAGAAGCCATGTTGGAGGTGGAAGCGATATTTCTTATGAGCATTGCATGCTCACTGTCTCAATGATGCAAACTGTTATGTTCTTTGTCATTCAACATGTGATGTTTGTGATTAGCAGAAAAATCGAAAATGCGATTGTGTTGTGCACAAACATTTTTTTTTAGGTTGTGATATGCCAATTTATGTCTAGAAGGAAGCGTAGAAATGCATTTTTTTCTCTCATGTATGACCTTTTTCAAGTTGTGATAGGTTAGTCTATTTTTTTGTTCAAGGTCAGGATGATCTCATGGAAACTGGGATGAGTTTCATTCTGATTAAATAACATTCGACGCATATGCAGATTCAATGTGGTTTGGTTGGCATTGACACTGGACCCTAAATTGGTAATATTTTCTATACCACCAATGTATTTTTTTCTCTCACGTATGAACTTTTTCAAGTTGTGATAATTTAGTCTACGTTTTTTGTTTAAGCCCTATATGGCCTCATCACAACTAGGATGAGTTTCATTCTCATTAAGTAGCATGCTACATGTATGCAGATTCGATGTGGTTTGGGTAGCATGGATACTAGACCCTGATCCAGTAGTATTTCCCATCAAAGGTTGATAATGGATATGTGGTGTATCTATTTTCAATGAGATGATGTCAATTGTTCGATCGTAGTTTGAATCAATACACTAGGTATGGAAAGTGTCATCTAGCAGGGCCAACCAGACCTGGATGTTTACTTTGAATATGGTAGATAGCCATTGCAAACAAAATCTACCACCCTCTACATTTCCTTTTTCATATGGCAGTTCCATGTTTACAAGGTATTCTTGCCAACTTCCAATTGTCAGCATATTTTCTAGGAGATATGGAGAAAGGTGTTGATGCAAGAAACTAAAAGCCTATTGGCTTCCACCTATAATTGCATTGAAAAAGGATTGTACAGTGTAAATCCACAGTGATTTCACATCGAAGTCTGTTGCCACCAAAGAGAAAATTGCATTGAACAGACTATCTCCACAATTAGATGCAACAACTGTCGCTATCTGCAAGCCATGGCAGTCTATACGAAGCATAATTCGTTTCCATTGCAATTCAAGGTCTTTTCAAATGAGGGGCAAGTAAATATGAGGTCCTCCAAGATTGCACATGGATAATTTTCTATACAGTAGTGGTTCATAATAACCACTGGCAGGATTTACATCATGGAACAAGATGCAATATGGATCGTTGGATGCAATTTTGTTGAATAGTAGATATCTTGTTTTTCTTGTCAATGACCATATTCCAATTGATATATTGAGACACTTGGACAACCACCGTATACAAAATGTATCTCCCCAAAGTCCCCTGTCATGTGCAGGCAAAATTGCATACGCAGACAACCACATCTTTGAAAAATACATAGGGACATCATGTATTCCATGCAACTGCCAAACAAAATCAGGTGCCAATTCATATTCATACAATTCCAATGCCTTAGCGTCACCATTTTTTAAACAATCCAAGAAATAATCTATCAATCCATTGCGCAGGTTGGTCGAAGAATAACGGAAATGCAACAGAACATGAAATGCATCGAAAATGAAATCTCCTACAGTATACGAGAATGCATCCAATCTAAAAATCCCATTGCTATGCAATACCTGGTCGATGTTGCTATGTACAATGGAATTTGTATCTATTTCATAGGACTCAACATATATTGCTTGTTTCATCTCTTAAGCTGACATTTTCAAGATGTTTCTTAGCTATATTCAGTTTATATGCAAACAAAGAAAAAAAAAACGAACAAACAAAAGACAAATAGAAAACTACAAGTGCAGAACTGCATACCAATTCCGCTATGCATCCTTCAACCTTCTTATTTTAAAATCCAATCCCCCTAGTCGCTACAACATATGACAAGAAAACAAACATACAATGAACAATGAACCAAATAGAAGAGACAACACAAATAAATAACACCATAAATTTACTAAACACAAAGACCGAGTATTCAAGGTATATCATTTTTGAACCTATTCCTGGCATGCATCGTACAATCTTTTCAGTAGAAAAATATGCTTTGCAAGACACAAAGGACAACACAAAGGCAATAGGTGGACGAAGTTTTTGATTCAGATAATAGAAGCATGACCTGTCACAAGACCCTGGCAGATGCTTGCCCCCTGTGACAACTCTGATTTCGTTTTCTAAACCCCTTTGCATTGCTATCTTGGAAAAAATATGGCACAATATCCAGCATGTAGAAGTTGGCATATGTGATTGGAACGGAACAACCTCGAAAAAAATCATCAAACACATGGTTTCCAGGAACAGAAAATAAGAGGAGAACATTCAATTTTCTTTTTTATATTTCATTGTAGCTGCGACAGATCTGGGTTCTGTGTCCAACATTGACATTCACAGTGGAACAAGACGTTTGGAAGGGAACAAATTGGGTAAAATGCACGAAACATGTGGTTTCCAGGAACATAAAATATGAGGAGAACATTGGGAAAAATGCACCAAACGTATGGTTTTCAGTAGCAGGAAAAATGATGAGTTTTTGTTTTTATATGTCACTATGGCCGGGACAAAGGCAGGTTATGTTCAATACATTGACGTTCAAGAACAAGGAAAATATTATGGTCGTAGAATCCACACACAAAGATGTTCTGAAACAGGATTTAGAGGCATGGATTCCCAGTATCGAAAATTATTTATTGTGCACCAAACACATCGTTTCCAACAACAAATAATAAGAGGAAAAAATCTGGTTTTCTTTTTTATATTTCATTGTAGATGCGATAGATCTGGGTTCTGTGTCTAGCATCAACATTCAAAGTGGAACAAGACATTTGGAAGGGAAAATACTGGGAAGAATGAAAAAAATGTATGGTTTCCAGGAACATAAAATATGAGGAGAACATTGGGAAAAATGCACCAAACGTATGGTTTTCAGGAGCAGGAAAAATGAGGATTTTTATTTTTTATGTGTCACTATGGTTGCGACAAAGGTTGGTTCTCTATAGAACATTGACATTCAAGAACAAGGAAAATATTATGCTCATAGTAGCCACACAGAAAGATGTTATGCAACAAGACTTCGAGGCAGGGACTCCCAGTATTAAAAATTCTTTCTTGCAAGCTGCAAATAGAATAAACAAACAAGGAATAACAACGAAACCATGGCACAAAAAATTACCTGTCAATGAGGGAAAACAAAAGCGCAGCCCCCCCCGGATGGGGTGCTAGTGGGTTCCTCGTGGCAAAGGCTGGGAGCAGACACAATCCGATGTGACATGAAGCCACGTGATGGGCTCATGCCGCAGGCTGCTGCCCTCCCGGGAGTTTAATTGCATTTACGTCGCGGTAATGGGCATTAACGCCACCCTTTACACCTTCACTTTTTGTTCAATGGCTCGACTCGTCGTTTGGGTTATCGATCCCTGTATGCGGTATGCAGGGCTCCTCCCTTCATAGCGCAGACGGGACCTGGCTCGCCCCCTCCGGACTACTGTTGTCTCAGTCACTTTCTTGTACCTTTGGTTTAATTTCGTCCAGACCAGTCCACCTGCACGCATGAAGGAACGACTTAGAGGAAGACCGAGGAGGGGCTCTCCCTGGAAGCCCTGTCGACCCTCGGTCTCGCCTTCAGCTTCACCTTCCACTTGTTCATCCTCCCATCCTCAGACTCCATCCACCGTCGCCGCCTCACCACCTTCGCAGTGTATGCTTCTTAACTCCATGGCTATTATCCCATGAGTGTCGGCCTCGCTTCTGAGGTGCCCTCAGGACCCCCGGATGCAGTTCTTAGCCCCAATTTCTATCCATGGACCTTCGAGCAATCTGAGAAATGAACCACTGGCATATGGGGAGTCTAAACGAGCGCACCTCCACCCCACGAACCACCTCGATAGCGAGCACTTCAGGGATCGACTGGTCATTCTGTATGACTTAGTTTTTGAGCTCAGGCAAGAGGTGGCAGACCTTAAGTATCGCCTGCAAGCCACAGAAGAAAATGTGGCGAGCTTTCTTCAAATTATCTCTACTATGCACTCGGAGCTCTCCTCGGACCCGGTCGAATCTGCTCCAGAGGAGGCACCTGATACTGCTACGGGTGCAGGCATGGATAGAATGCAGCGACAAGCATAAGTGAACAAGGAGAAGGCGGAGCGAAGAGGCCAAGCTGAGGACACTGCGCTTGACGAGAGAAAGGAAACGCAATGGGACGATCAACTGACATATATTGAAGAAGAACCATGGACAGAGAACCTCTGAGCCACGTGGATAGGCTATCTGCCAGGTGTTTAGCTCACTAGTGTTGTTTGTCAAGTTTTCTAGGGCTCATAGTTTAGATGACAGTCAATTTGAACTCTGTTTTTAAATGGACTGGTGACTTTCTTAGACATTTGAATTGGGTGGGCTGGCTGGACTGGTTTCCCCTCTGTTGGGACAGTCCGGTAATTGCAGCCAGTATATTGCTATATTTTGGTCCTTTTTTCAGCTTTAGCAGGCTCTTAATATAATGTATACTTCTTATTTACAAAAAAAACAAAAGCGCTGCTCCAAAACCTACAAACTGCAACAACAGGTACAACTGCTTGCAAAGTTGAAGAAAAACAAACCAGTGAACAACCACGAAGAGTTCCAACTGCAGATGTAGGACCTCAAGTTTGCAAAGTTGAATCAAACAACAACAAACAACATCGAACGAACCAACAAACAAGCATCAATCACTGAACCAGTAATGCTAGTGAAGAACAATATTCCCAAACTCACTGCAGACAACATTGTATCAAAAAATCAGAGGAAACTATATTGTAACACACATGTAGAGTAAACATTTAAGGATGTGAGGCCTGTTAGGTAAACACTTAAGGCTGTTAGAACCATCGAAGGGCGTCACGCTGTGAAAACATTTAAGAAAGAATGCAGTGTGGTAGGCCTGTTTACATATGCAACAATGAAAAAGCCTCTCCAAGTACGCAACAATAAAGAAAAATCAAACATAATAATAGTAAGAATAAAAAAATAAAAAATAATAATAACAATAGTTCAAACACTAGAGACTATGCTAAAACAATTTACTCAGAGAACAAAGAAATATGAAAACTGACTATCCATGCTCAAAACTTTGGATATACAAACATTTCAATATGAATAGTACAAATTCAAAAAGACCGTAGATGATAGAAACTTTGGATATGCCAACATACAAATCTTTGGGAATAGCGAAGGTGGCAATAAGACCTCAAATCTATTATCCAACGAGATCATGACATATATGGTTTTTTTTATTATATAAAAAATAATGGTTTTAGTTATGTGGTTCGAACAATAGAAATTATGCAAAAATATGTAGTCAAACAAAAAACTAATATAAATTCAATCAACGAATTGTCGATCACTATAAACTTTGAATATCTAAACATTTTAGTATGAATAGTACAAATTCAAAAATACCGTAGATGATAAAAAATTTGGATATGGCAACATATAATTCATTGGGAATAATGAAGCTAACAATAAGACCTCAAATCTATTATCCAACGAGATCATGACATATATGGGTTTTTTATTATATAAAAAATAATGTTTTTAGTTCTGTAGTTCGAACAATAGAAATTATGCAAAAAAATTTAGTCAAACCAAAAACTAATATAAAGTCAACGAATTATCGATCGCTATAAACTTTGGATATCTAAACATTTTAGTATGGATAGTACAAATTAAAAAATACTGTAGATGATAAAAACTTTGGATATGGAAACATATAATATATTGGGAATAGAAAAGCTGGCAATAAGACCTCAAATCTATTATCCAATAAGATCATGACATATATGGGTTTTTTTATTATATAAAAAATAATGTTTTTAGTTTTGTAGTTCGAACAATAGAAAGTATGCAAAAATTTGTAGTCAAATGACTAACTAATATAAAGTCAACGAATTATCGATCACTATAATCCCTCTACGCCTTCAGAAGGGACTAATAATGATTAATATTGCTTTAAAACTAATCACTAAAAATTAATCTTCTTATTAAATTATTGTTACGATTGCACTGACATTTATTATTTCCTTACATGCATCTATCCATAACTTTGGGCATAATATCATTGAAGCGCTTATAACAATAATTATTGAATCACATTTCTTACCTTCTGCTTTAGGATGTTCTTCAATATTTCTTTGTATTGAAGGAAATAAGTATTAGGAAGAAGAAACATTTAATATCATTGAGGCACTTATAACAATAATCACATTTCTTACCTTTTGCTTAGGATGTTCTTTAATATTTCTTTAATATTTATTCAATAATCACATTTCAGCTTTAGGATGCAATGATGGAAATTGTCTTCATTTGACTGAAGCTCGAAAACACCTTCTTGCACACTTATTTTCTCATTATATTTGGTTTTTTAGAATCCACATTTAAATATCTTCCCACCTGTGTTTTTAATATCTTCCTGAGTATTGATAATAAGAATAAACATGGCTACAAGTGGCTTCTCACAAGCTCTATTTTATTGCATTTTAGAAAACATTAGTATTTGCTATTTAAAAAAGCAAATCCAAAATATTTCAATAATATTTATTATTTCATTATATTAATAACAAAAGTTGCTCTTGTATTCATGACAAAAGTTAAAAAAACACATATAATAAATAGTATTTAAATGACGGGCACAAATAAATATAAAGGGTTACGCAAAAGGAAAATTTAAAAACAAACCTGTCATAAAAATTTAACTCGATGGGTAGGAGTGCCTGTCAAATTTATACTCTTTCCACCACCACCTCCTCTTGTGTTGGGGGGAAAGTGGGGACCATTCTCCTTCCTCCTTAGAGTAGGAGCAGCCAATAATAGTAGAGCAAACAATCATAATATATTATAGAAGGTAGTAACATCCTTATCATTTGAACCTAAATCTTCTAGCGACAATCATTTCAATTTTTTTTAATTGTAATTGTGGGATATTTGTATTAAAATATTGCACCAAATTCTTGCAACGAAGTTACATCAAAGAGAGTTTTGGCTACAATAATATTTAAAATTATCGTCGATCTTCATTCTCCCTTGAAGGCATTAGAGGGAGGAAGATTGGATCTTTCGAGTACTTTCCTTATCCATTTTCTTAACATATGAATAAATACTTTTCTTATCTATTTATTTAACACACGAATATATTATGACGAATTGGTTACAAAGAATAACACAAAAACAAAACATGATTAACCTAAAACAAGAGGCGCTTATTCCCCCTAAAACATGATTAACCTCAATAACTCTCTCTCTCTCTCTCTCTCTCTCTCTCTCTCTCTCTCTCTCTCTCTCTCTCTCTCTCTCTCTCTCTCTATATATATATATATATATATATATATAATTAAACTTAATTATCATTTATACTTAAAAACAAAACTATATGTTTTTTCTTAAATCTAGGGGAATCGATATCTGGTCACGATTACCTGGGAAAGGCCCAGGCTCAAATCTGGTTGGATGCCACTATAAACCCTAGGCTAGTGCTAACAACGCGCAAGCCAATTCCTAGCAAGAAACTTATGACTTAGCAAGAACTGAGACGTCCATAGACACACCTGCGAGGGGGGTCCCACTCAAGGGGGACACCTATTCTTCTAGCCTTATCACAATGGGTCATAGTCTCATCGGGGATTTGAACCCAGGTGAGGAGAGTGAAAACACAACCTCCCAACCATTTCATCAAACCACCTCAACCAAAAATAAAACTATATGTTAATTCAAAGGGGTTGAGAACCTATAAAGACATTTATCTTCTTGTAAGTTCACCCAAAAAAATTAATATGCATAACAATCTTATATAGGACGGTAAGCTACCACTAGACAAGTATGCAATGTCATCTAAAATAAGAACATTCTCTTTTGTCTTGTTCTCACTTCTTGTTCTCATTTGTGGATTGGATATGAGAAATGATGAACAAAATCCCATTTTGAGGAGATGAACAACTTTCTCATTCTTCCATAAAGAGTTTAATGTAACATACTTTCACCGAGCATTCATAATTTGCCAAATGATTTTTAGTATACATAATCTATTTTTAACTTCAAGGCCCCACAAAATCGATTCGCTTCATTGTAATGAATGGAATTGTGCTTCCTTCATGAATGAGAGCAACAATTTATCATCGAGTGAAAACCTTTCTTAATCATAAATTTTTAGAGAAGATGAAGGGGACAAATCACACAATATCCCCCTTCCTTTTCAACGTTAAAGCCATAACATCACCTTTAACATATTAAAACTTCTTATTAAATTATTGATAGGATTGTGATATTTATTTCTTGACATGCATCTATTCATACAGATTTTTCCAAGAACTTTAAGCATATAAGCATTCAATATTATTGAATCACTTATAACAATAATTATTGAATCAGGGAACCGATGTCGAAATGGGACCATCACTAGTCCCAAGTTGTAGAATTCCTGCAGAAATCCCGATAGATCTAGAATTCTAGTTAAATTGAACACAAACAATTTATTGATATTCAAGAGATGAGAGAAAGTTTTTGCTCCATAAATCAGAGAATTATATTAATAAAAAATGTATATACATGAGAAACCATCCTAAAAAAAGAGACGAGGTGAATATATAGAATTTCCAACATAGAAATTCTAGTCAAAAAAAGCTAGAAATAGCTAAAATAGGTGTCATAAGCTAAGGGAGACCACATAGTTCGACCTAGACCACTAAAGATACATATCACACACTCATTAATGTCCACAAGAGTCAAGTGATGTGCATTAGCTCACTTAAGCTCACTTAACTGACAAGAGAAGTAGTTCCAACTCACTTAACTGACCTAAAATAGTAGTTACTAATAATAGTAACGACAAAAATCATTAATTAAGGAATAAATATCTCACTCAAAGAGGAGGTGCAAATTCCTCAATAATAGATGAGTTTTTGGATGGGGGAGTTGGAATAAATCATAAATAATCAAGAAAATCAAGAATAAATCGAGAAAATCAAGAACCGGGAGTTGAGTCTTGATCTAAAATTAGCAGTTTTCCCTAAAATCTAGAGATGAGGTGCCCTTCTTCTCTATGTGGCCAAATTAGGTGAAATAAAGTTAAAATGAATGTATTAACCAAGATCTAGGAGTCTAATCTAGGTATAAACTAATGTAAGTTAGGATTATGCTCCAACACCCTCCCTTAAGCCTAACTGTAATGACAAAAAAATTGCGTCCCGACAACTTGGCCATTTTATGTGCTCATTACATAAAAGAACTCCTCATGAAAAGATAAAAGAGGAAAA
>ML803393.1:140248-152123 GCA_009831015.1 Picea engelmannii
TTTTTTATTGTTAATATGTATATTATACTAACAATATTTCATTTAGTATTTAAAATAATATTACACATATACTTTAATCAAGTATCGTTAATTTTTTATTTTTCAAATATGAAAAGATTCAATCAACTAAAAACTCAAATATTTTTTTGAACAACTCAATACAATAAAGAGGGTTTTGATGTTTCACTAATTCATTATATTAATAAAAAATTAATATTATTAATAAGTCACTCATTAGTCCCTGCCGAAGGCGTAGAGGGACTATAGCGATCGATAATTCGTTGACTTCATATTAATATGTCCTTTGACTATTAATTTTCACATCATTTGTATTGTTCGAACTATAGAAGTAAAAACATTATTTTTTATATAATAAAAAAAATGTTATATGTCATCGTCTCATTGGAGAATATATTGGAGGTATTATTGCCAGCTTCGTTGTTCCCAATGTTGTAAATGTTTAGATATCCAAAGTTTTGATCTTAGATGGTCTTTTTTAATTTTTATTACATTTTTACTGAAATGTTTACATACCGAAAGTTATGAGCATCAACGTTGTTTTTTTAATGTTTTTTATTATTTCTATTTGTATTAAAATGTTTACATACCGAAGGTTTAGAGCATTGACACTCTTTTTGAGGTACTTGAATAGGCCTGACATTTTAAATGTTTACATAGTGCGAGGTCCTTAAACAGGACTGGAAGCTTAAATGTTTACATACCACGAGTCCCTTAAACAACCTGCCAGCCTTAAATGTTTACCTAAATAGGCTTATCACAGTACATTTTTCCTCAAATTTTTCCATAAAATGTTGCAGTGAAATTGGACAATATTGTTTTCCACTACTAGTTGCATAACCATTGTATGTTTCATACTTCTCCTATGCTTGGAATGCAATTTGGTCATCGTTGAAGATACATACATTGTTTACTGGTTCGATGGGTGCTTCTTGTTCACTGGTTCATCGATTGTTTCTTGTTGTTGTTTGGTTCAACTTTGCAAGGTTGAGGACCGACACCTACGGTTGGACTTTTTGTTTTTTTTTTGCTTTCTTTTGTTTTCTTCAACTTTGCATGGTTGGGGTCCTACATCCGAAGTTGGAGCTGTTTTTTTACTTTGCGGGGTCGAATTCCTGTACCCACAATTCGACCTGTGCTTTTTTCGTTCATCGTTGCAGAGTAATTTTTTATGCCATAATTTCATTTGTATTCATTCTTTATTGTTTACTGTTTGTAGTTTGCAAGTAAGAATGTTTAATTATTTCTACTTGCATGCTCGTCATATGTTTCTGGTTCCTTTTGTGCTTGGGATGCAATTTGGTAATCATTGGAGATACATATGGTTTTTACTGGTTCAGTGGTTGTTTCTTGTTCACTGGTTCGTTGGTTCGTCGGTTGCTGTTTGTTGTTGTTTGGTTCAAGTTTGTGAGTTTGAGGTCCTGCAGTTGTAGTTGTGAATGTTCATGCTTCCTCACTGGTTTGTTTCTTTTTGTTTTCTTTTGTTCGCTTAGGATTTGCAAGGTTGGGGTCCTACGCCGTGTTGACGGGAAAATTTGACATGTCGTCAACTGGAAGAATAGATATGGTCCGGGGTTGTCTAAATAACGCAAGCCAATTGGTGTAACCTATTCTGATGGGTTTAATGGCTCCATTAGCTAACTAGGGTCCTAAAGATAGAAAAATAAAATAAACTAACTAAAGAAAATATTCTAACAATCGACACAATAATTACAAATTTTTATCTAAGAATGTGAATATACAAATGATTATGAACAGTTTATATACAGTTTACAAGATTTGCATGAAATCTTGCGAAAATGATTATTTGATAAAGTTTTTGAATAAAATATGAACAACACTTATTTTTTTATTTTTTTTAAAGATATTAAATGAATAAATACTAAATGAATATGATTGAAACAGTGACACAAAAAAGTCAAAGATAATTAATGTAATCATTGTTTCATTCATAAACAAATTAACTAAATAACACACAGAATAACATGTAGTTGATCAATGAAACTGGTATTATCTTTCTGTGTTGTATGAGCTCCTGCCTGTACTATTGTTAAGGGAAACCTATAACAGAACAATACTAGCACTTCCAGAATACATTGAAAGAAGTATTTGATATTGGAGTAAATTAATAACAAGAGGAAGCCAACTAATTAAAAATCGTTTGATCTTAAGATAATCAATATTTAAGAACGAAAGAAAACTCAATTCCAAGTATTGATATTATCCATCATTTAACATTAGAAATAAATTCCACAATAATCAAATGATCGATTGATCACACATAAAAAATGGAATAAGAAATTATGGAGAGCATATAACATTTAACAGTATGAACACACCATATGATGACAAGCTAAAGCTAAAATCAACTATAATAATATTCTCATAATATAACAGTAATGAAAGAACAAAATGGAATAAGTATCACACAGGTCTAAAGCCAAAGATGAATTGCTTTCCCATATTCTTTCTCAAAATCACATGCCCATACTGTAGTCCTGGAAGATTTTTTTGGGATAATAGACTCTTAAAGATGGAAAAAATTAATTAAGACATAAATGATAGCAATTAATTATGTATTGATAAAAAAGACTAAACCTAATTTAAATCAATGCATAATCAATTATTAAAAGAATATGAAGATATTATAATGAAAATAAAACTATTTTACTCACAGGACAAAAACCATTAAGCAACCTGGAATTCCATATTCTTCTTTGAAAATACTAGTCCATTCTCCCAAAGATTCCAGCCATCCATTACTCCATTTGAAAAGAATAAAAGTTTACAAAAGAAATAATATACAAAAGAGAAAGGATTAAAATCCTCCTCTCAATTTCTTGGATCTCCATGGCTCTGAACTTTCTCATATATTTATACAATGAATGAACAGTCTGAGCGTCACTATTAATTTTCGCCACCTGAAATTTGCCTCGTAAAAAGACATCAATATCTCTCAAATCGTGCATTTGTTTGAGAAAATCTCTACTCGGAAGGTAAATGGGTCCATTTGGTTTCTGGATTTCCAACCATTTCTTCAAATTCTTCATGGTTTGGCTGCAATCAGTTTTGCAAAATCGTCTGTTTGATCTTGACGCCTTTCCAAATTTTATCTGTTGTTGCTGATAAAATTATTTGTAGCAATCCAAAATTATTTTTGGATCAATGATACTGAACATATTTGGATAATAAAATCAAGCCATGATCATATCCGTATCAAATATTTGATAATAGAAACCCGTGAAACAAAAAGTAACCTAAATTAATAACCTAAAAATTATGAATAAAACAAAATCTAGAAAAATAAAAAATGAATTTAAACTAACTATAACTTATAAACAAACATTGTTTATAATTTGATTTCAAATATGATCTTAAAATTCTAGAAGCTTCAAGTTAATGGAGAAGAGAAAAATATTTATTTTGATTTTTTACAAATGATAGATAATTCTTTTATTAACCATGAAAATGAGAAACCAACCAAGATATTATTTGATGAAGTATTTAACACATTATTCAAAATAGTCAAACTTGCTAATGAGCAAAAGAAAGAACATATAATCATAATTTAAACGAAAGTCAACAGTTGAGAAAAATTAACGTTTTTGTTTAAATTGAGATTTCTATGCTCGTTTCTAAATTTTGACATATACTCTTGTAATGAATGTCTCATACTACAGTGAATGTCTTAAGTTTGTCTCAAAGCAAGCCAAGGTATGGAACTATTTGAGAAGGTTGATTTTGTAGCTCATTATAATTATCAAGATTCTAATGGGGGCCCCTTAAATTTTGTAAAACTTTAGGGGGAGTTGTTGGGGCCCAACACACCGACAGTTGGAGCTGCTTTTTTTTTTTCACTTTGTGGTATTCAGGTCCTGCACCCGCAAGTGGACCTATGGTTCTGTTGTTTGCCATGTGTGGTGAATTCGAGATATAACACCTATCCTGTGCCATCCTACCCTGCTCTTAACTTTTACTCCAATTGTTTCTCCTCACTTTGAACCATACCTACATGCCATTGCAAAATGTTCTTGTAGAAGAAAAGGATACTGAGATGCTGCTAGCAAGAGTGGTGTTCTGTGGATTGCAAATTGCAATATTCAGTTTCTATGCTGCTTGGCATGCAACATTTCTAACATAATGAATGTGTTCTCAAATGCATCACACCATTTACATTTGGACGAAACCATTATCATTCTAGGATACTTCAGTGTTGACATGCTGCAAAATAGTGGCATAACAAATAATTGGACAACTACATGTGCAATTACAATGTCCGATGTCTTTTTGTTAAGATACAACATGTGCAAAAAACACTAATTAACCATATATGGTGAATTGTGCCCATATCACAATACAACCTCTTTATCATGTACACAGACTGGTCTGACCATGATACAATTTGTCTTGTACTTGAAATATGAGATGTGCATCAAAGATATTGCAAAATTATATTTCCATGTCTCAAAGCATATCTGGATACTTTGCTGCACAAAACCAAAATCATTCAGTTGTGGCCATGCAATTTCTTAATATTTTTTGGCTTGTAATATATTTTGGGAATGAAACACTCTATATAATTACAACCATGGATCAAGAAAAGCAAAGGTTCGTGTTTCTAACTATATTTTATTCTATTCCTTTGATTCTCATTTACTATATGTACATATTACTTGTTCTCCCCTACATACCAGCTTCCATTCATGTTCATTGTATTTTGTGCATTCCCACATTGAAACAAACATATTAACTAGAGAAGACGAAGGAGTCTTTACCGCAAATGTAGAAGAGGCGATACAAAGGTGCATTCTTGTATTGTTATTTCATATTCCATTGTTTTATATTTCATTTATTGTCTGTATATGTGTTCACCTAATTTATTGTATGTAGATATTGTGTATCTTCCTACATAATAGCTTATCTTTGTGTCCTTTGTATTCTCTATGCCGCTACATTGAAATAAATCAAACTCTGTTTATTTTTTTACATGTCTTCCTGCATACCAACTTACCTTCATGTCCATTGTGTTTTTCTGCATTTCTACATTTAAACAAATAGAATAACTGGAGAAGGCAATGGACTCTTTGCCCCAAATGTAGAAGATGAGATACAAAGGTGCATGCTTCTACTCTTATTTCATATTCCATTGTTTAGTATTTCATTTATTGTTTGTATATTTGTTCTACTGCTTTGCACCTAATTTATTGTATGTAGATACTACGTATCTTTCTACATAGTAACTTATACTCATATGAATTGTATTCTCTTTGCTGCTACATTTAAATAAATAGAACTGTATTCCTTTTTTTTACATGTCTTTCTACTGTATTTTCGACATTGCTACATTGAAAGAAACATATTAGTTGGATAGGAAGATGAATTCTTATATGCCACAACAAAGGGGGTTGAAGTACAATCTTTGCAAAGGTATACCAATTGTGATAGTAAATCAAACACACAAAACGGTTGGGTGCATATAATATTGGACTAGAAAATGATGTTTTGACAACAATGGGCCTTTGTTGAGACTTCCCACTTCCAAACATCACCCTCCCCATTTCTATTTTCCCACTTACTATTATCCCTTTTTTTCCCCTCTTCTATACTTAACCGAATTCCCGTTTTTTTTTCTCCTCTACTTTCGCTTTCTGGTTGCTTTGCTTAGTCATCTTTCTGAAAATGTCTAGGTGCTCGGGTTTGCAGACTAATGGGTTCACATTTATACTCATGTTTCTATATCATGACTCCGACCAATGGTTTCCTCATTCCATACTTAGCCACTTTTTTTATCGTGAGTTCCCAGGCTAGCGGGTTCAGGATTGCATCTCTAGATTCAGAGGTTCCATGATATACAGATGGGTCGTCGTACCCCCCCCCCATCATTCCCTATTCCCTGTTACACATTTTTGCAATCAAAATCCAAGGCATACAATTTGACCGCCGGGTCCTCATGTTTCCTGAGTATCCCTTGACACCCTATTTCGTATTCCATATCCTTTGACCCTGTATGTGACATTCAAAACAATTATGGAAACTATACAATGCATATGCTTATTAAGTCCTTCTGATGTTCATCTACACATGCTTGCATCATAAAAATTTGGACTAGTGACATGGCCATGAGCAGTCAATCATTGCAAACATCAACATACCGACAAAGCCAACGGTAAAGATTCATACATTGTGTTCTTCATATGTTTAACAAACAAATATCCTAGGTTGTTTATTCATCTATGCCATGATAAATATGTTGATGTCATTTGCAACACATACTTTGCATTTCACAAGAAGTATCAACGAGTGCAAGTGAGACGCCGAATATAGCACAAGTTCCACATACTAAGAGGTCTGGTTGCAAAACTTTGGCTCCATAATTCATCCAAGTTGTGCGTCTACTTGTACATTTATGCCAGGAAAAAAAAAAACAAAAAAATAATGGAAACTACCATTCATATTACTTTTCCTGTTCAAAAAATGTCACCAGGTCTAAACATATAACACCCAAAATACTATCAATAGAGGGCTTGAATAGCTGCCGAACTAGACAAGTGTTCGTCGGGGACATAATGGTCATCTATAACATCTACTTGTACAAGGAAAACAAAACTAGATCCATTATGCGTGCTAACATGACATACAACGAAGCCCTGATGATAGTCACACTGACTATTCCCACACAACTTGTCCATAAACATGCAGAAAACATATTTCTAGGTAATGGGATATCCATTACAAATTTTAATTTATTTCCCAAAATAGTATATGACCGTGGTGATTTTGATCGGATTATATCGCTCAACGAAACAAGTATTGTGGAAAACTTTCCCATAATTTGTTCAGAATATTGTTTTGTCCCAGACACAACAATCAACCAACTTGCATAGAGAAATGACACTTACCCAATCAAAACCATTGGTGCAGTTGTCACACTCGCGAGAAAACTTGGCTCACAACACATTCTCCATATAAAAGATAGAGAGTCAAACAACGATGAGGCAATGGTATTGTTATCTATATTCAGTTTTGTCCTTTACTTTCACATGTCCATGTATCTTGGTTATGTTACACAACTATTGCACTGTTACATGTTGCGACTGCAATTGTTCGACACCTATTCAAATTTGTTTTCCTCAATGGAAAAAAAATTTCATAAAGGGCAATTTCCACCTATGCTCTCCAAAAATATTACAAAGAAAAGAGATGTTAAAGAAAGGATCTTTCGCAGAACCCAAGCAACATTTGTAACATAATTGCAAAAAAACATAGTACAGGATCTCAAGAAACTAACTAGCTCAACAACTATTGTGCGTATACATTTACAGTTTCATCCTCACTTTGCTCATACAAATCGCCTTCACCAATATTCTACAGTTTTTTTTTGTTGTGTAGTTGTATATTATATTGTTCAATATATTAACTGCTATGCTCACGTGCCCAGGTTGAGGGTGTTTTGGTTGCAATGAATGCGTACTCGACCCCCTTCGAGAATGTATGTGCCAAATGAAACTCTCTTTCTTCTACCTATGCTTTCTTAAATGATGGTACAATTGATTTTCTATGATGCAGTAAAAATTTCCCTTACATATATAGACATTGCCTCAATGTTGCCATCTGAATCGTGGGCAACAAAATCGTACATTGTACAATTAGACAACCTCTGTTACAAGATGTGCTTCCTGGGTTAGCAGAAATTCCATATGAAGTATACCTACAGAAAAAGGAAAACAATGTCTACATGTTGTGTGACTTTCGGGTCCATAGAAAATTTACCTTAAATGAGGATAATGCAATACTGCATATTGGCTGGAAAAAAAAATCCATTGTTTCTTAAAAAATCCTAGAAAGAATTTTTCATATTTGTTGGGGTGTCCAAATGAAAAAAAATGATGTATAGCTGTAGATTTGTTGGAGGAGTCTGCATTTTTTTGGGTGCCCAAATTGGAAAAATATTTTCCAACTATATAGCCATGGAAGGATTTCTGCATTTTTGGGGTACCCAAATAAAAAAAAAAGATGATCTCCAACTATACTTTTATGGTAGGATATCTGCATTTTCTCGGTGCCCTAATTGAAAAAAAGGGCTCAACATGGGTTGAAGCATAAGCTTGAGATCTTCAACACTCCCTATAAGGATTGGGGAGTTTGGGCATTGGAATCCATATAGCAGGTGCATTTATTGCCGATGTACAAGCGCATAAAATTGTTCAATCCAAAAATGGGAAGCATGAGGACAAACCTCATACAAAGTATCCAACTGTGAATACATCAACCCCATCCTTTGAACTGTCAAAATGGCTTGCTCCTCTGAGCGGAACCATCAGACATTTCCAATAATATTGGAAATTTGGCATTGTTAAAACTGGTAGTGATAGAACATGGCACTATTAGAAGAAAATGTCCATAGTGATCTTGCTTCATGGTAAAATAGTAATCGACAAGTTTCTTGTTCCCCATTTGGGGGTTTGGTTATATATGAGATACAAATTCGAATCTCCATTGGTTTTTTGATGTCTTGTGCTTGGAAGACTTTTCTTCATATCTCATAGGCCTGGTTATTTTCTCATGGGAACATATACCACATGACCACATGTAAGAGAAAACTAATGCCACGTGTGTTTTTTTTATATATCAAATTGTTTGATGCATAGGTCGATGCGTACTGCTCTATGGACCCTTGTGGGATCTCACTTTATGCCTTCTTTGTTCATGCCTTGCCTTGTGCCTCAACTTTCAATACATTTGGTGTTTACTTGGTTGTTGGTTGTATGCTTCGATTTGGAAAAGTAATGATACATTCAGGATCTTGGTAGTTTTTCTATGATCTTAAAGAATATACATGACCTGCTTTGCCTTTTTATATAATCTCTCTGACGTAAATGTAGTATGTGGCTCGTTTTAGCACTTTTACTTGATCGATGAACTTAGAAAAATTCATCTTCAGGAATATTTTGAAATAAAAGGATATATACTATGTGAAGTCCAATGGAACTATCATATCAACCGCATAAAATTAAAATTCAAATTCATCTTAAAATTCAAATTCATTGTTGTTATACTTACGGTGAAGTTGACAGTACAATAATTTTACTTAAACATCCAAAAATTGATTTTCCTGTGGCTTTTCGATGCTTCTCTTATGCAAACACATCCTGGAAACTATAAGCATGGCTCGCTTGACCTATTCCTTGATTGAAGAGATTATTCACTTTTTTAATGCACTTCATAGTTACTGTTAAGACCATCAATGGGGATTCCTTACACCAATTCCTGTTTCTGAAAATTGCCATCCCCTTTCCTTTTTCCTTATGCTTTCTCTTTCTGGTTACTTAGTCGATTTTTGGAAAATGTCTAGGTGCGCGGGTTGGCATATTCATGTGTTCATATTTCCATTGATATTTTTATATCAAAAGTCTGACCAACCACTTCACTGTTCCATATTCAAAAAAACATTTGGATCGTGGGTTCTCGGGTAGGCAGGCTCAACATTGTGTTTCCATTGTTCCGCTGCCTGCAAACAACATCCAAACTTCCCCGATCTACAAATTGACAACCAAATTCCCCTTTCTTTTTCTCATTTACTTTCCCTTTCTGGTTACTTAGTCATTTTCCCGAATGTCTCATGCTTTTATATACAACACCTGAAGTTCCGCAATATACAAATTGACCGCCAAAGTTTGTCATTGTCCCATGTTCTGTGTTACACATTTTGCAATCAAAATTTGGGAGACATACAATTTGACCATCATGCCCTCACGTCTCCTAAGTAAAACTTGTGGCCTTCTTTTCAAGCCTGTCAATATGCCATGTTTCGAGTATGTCTCATGCTTTTATATCACAAGTCCGACCGACCGCTTACCCATTGCATACTTGGCCACTATTTCCATCACCGGTTCCTGGCCAGGCTTGCTCAACATTGCGCTTCCATTGTTCCATGACCTATAAATAACACGCAAAATTATGTGATATACAAATTGATCGTCGAAATCTGTCACTGTGCCCTGTTTTGTGTTACATTTTTTGTAGTCAAAAGTTCAGAGACATACAATTTGACCATCGACCCCTCACGTCTCCTGAGTATAACTTGAGACCCTATTTTGAAGCCTGACCGACTACTTTCCATACTTGGCCGTTTTGTTGGAATCTCTTTCGCGAGTTGAAGGGTCGACAAAATGTGAAATTCTTAATCGCTCTTCGCCATCCCTGCCACCTTCACACTTCTTTCTAGATATGTAATTATTAAGCTTTAATGCTAATATCTCATCGTGCAGGAACCGTTAAGATTGTCATTAATGTTCGAAAGGCTGGAGCAGATTTTTCATTAATACGAATTAAACCAACATCTGCAGAGGGTTGTGTTATCCTTTCCAAGTGTTAATTTCAAGCATCATGCAATATCTTTCGCGTGTCGTTCGGTTGGCGGCTTCACGAAATCTTTAATTCTTAATCGCTCTTTGTTGTCACTACCACCTTCACACTTTTTTTATAAATATGCAATTAGTAAGCTTTAATGGTAAAAACTCATTACGCACGAACCATGGAGATTGTCATTGATAAATGAAAGGCTCGAGGAGATCTCCCATTGATACTCATTAAACCAAGATTTATAGAGGGTTATATTATCCCTTCTGAATGTTCATTTCAAACATCATCTGGAGCAAACAAACATTCTCGTTAACTTATGGCAGAAGTTATGTCCAAATATAGTAAACACCTTCGAGCATGATGACCAGAAGTTCTAGTGTTCTAGGGAATATTCTTACTACTCATCTCGCTTCACCCAGGAGCAAAAAAGGATATGATCCCTTGGTGCACTTTTTGTAGGAAAATCTCCTTGCGGACAGGTAGATCACCTCTAGAGCTTGACCTTAACCCTAGACAGAAAAGTGATTAACATGGACATTGACTTCCTTTCAAATCTATCTAAACTAACACATGAGAAAGAAGGATGACAGAAGTACCTTTTTATCGACGTTTGTCCCTGCACGCTCCGAGTTGCGCTCGAATCCTTTGCTCCTCACTGGATCCTGTGGACAAAAAAAGATACGACCGCTTCCTACTCTATTGATATTAGCTTGAAAACAAATCTATCAACTAGTGATAAGTTCATGTGACATTAGACACAAACTAGAAAGAAACAGGCCAAGCGTGTCATATTGATGAGAATAACGACAACAGTACTTACAATCATAGATGCGAATGCGACAGCTTCGTCAAGTCCCCTTCGTCTAACCCTTGCCTGAAATCTCCACAACCTGGATAACAACAGCTTCACTGATCACTCTCCTTTGGCTGACTATGAATTTCCTCCAAGATCATAAGTTTCATGTATTCAATTCTTCCTCCCCCTTCCACCATCATAGAGCCTATTTATATAGGTTAAGAGGAGCTTAACCTCTTGAGTTATCTTTAGAACAAGTTAGGAACCTTCTCCTTAGATCAGGGATCTCTTGATGAAACCAAGAATTCAAGCACAACTGCCTCCTAATCTCGAAAGATCCTCCCCTTATTCTCCTCAATGGGCCAACTACTGCCTCAGATTAGGCAGCGCTCCCTTAGAAGGGGCATCAGAGTGTTGTAGCACTCCCCGGTAAGCCTTGGGGAAGTGCCAACGCTCTCAAGATGAGCAGCACTCCTTCAAAGGGGGCTGGGGAGCGTTATAACGCTCCCTGAAGCATTATAGGGGAGCACCAACGCTTCTGGAGCTGAAGTAGGGAAGCGCTCCCCCTCAAAACCTTTGTTTCAGGGTTCCTTTCAGGTGTCAAGAGTTGTTTGACTTCAGTAAACCAGTTCTCCTCCTTCAAATCAATCATGTGAGATGTTATAAGTGCTTCCTTAGTGTCGTTGACATGGCAGTATG
>ML803393.1:152173-166057 GCA_009831015.1 Picea engelmannii
GTTTCAGGGTTCCTTTCAGGTGTCAAGAGTTGTTTGACTTCAGTAAACCAGTTCTCCTCCTTCAAATCAATCATGTGAGATGTTATAAGTGCTTCCTTAGTGTCGTTGACATGGCAGTATGTCTGAACATCATTTGCGACACTAATGACCAACTTGCGACACTTGCAAAAGTTGTAGGGAAGATGTGACACTTACGACAATTGAGAGGGACAATGCGACACTTATCCATCTGAGCAATCTTGATGTGTAACAGAATTCCCCCCAAATTATGAAGTTAGAAGATTCCAACTGATAACTGAAATACTTCGTAGATGCTCAAGCAAGGGTATAGACTCGGAGAACCTGACGGAAGCTGCACACAAACATCCAACAAGTATCATGACATATTTCAAAACCCAAGGCAAGCATACCTATGCTTGGGTGATCAAGACTTAGCAGGATATGGCCGCCATAAAATACACTGCGGATCCATAATTGTATTGATAAAAAGGTATATCCACCAAAGATACAATGTGGATCTATACTCTGATGACTCGGACTGATCGTAGCCACGAAGAATACATAGTGGATCTACGAGATGGCAAGACATAGCCACGACCAATACAAAGTGGATCTATGTTATAGTGTATGTGTTCTTTGTCCAATAGAAATTCCTTCGCAGCCTGGGTGAAGCAATAACCAAAGTGATCGCTCAACCCAGGGTCTTCTTACCAATCCCAATATGGTATGAATCTAACCATGTGAATAGATGTCCTGATGTCAAACATGGTAGAAACCACTTGATTACCGGTCAATGATGCAAACCGTTAACAAGCGCGAGGGAGATCACCATTAATGTCAATGATTCCCAAGGTACCCTAGTACATCCCAGCAAATGTGAATAGTTGAGCTGAAGTTGAACACCCGTGGAATCATTCGATCAGAGGTCAATGATGTAAACCTACTGTCGAATGTGAGGAGGCCTGCCATTGAGGCATGCAGGTCCCAAAGTACTAACTAGTTTCTAAGTATAATTCCCGGATAATGTGTTGAAGTTGACAGGAATAGACTCGTCGAGGGAGGGCCTTGATGTATCCCCCATCAACGACACAAAACGGATATGGAGATGTAATTGGCAGATCAAATGAACATGGACTGACACAGGTTTTGAGGAAAGATATTTGGGATGGCCGACTCTCGAGGCGGATACTTCCCTTGAACACTGGGGCACTACAGTAAAACATGACATGGACCAAAACTATGCAATGGATACTATGACTTGCATCGGGTGACCCAAAGGAGTGAAAGGAACTCGGAGGATTGGCTCAGTGCAGAGGTTCAGCGGGTTATGATATATGCAAAGTGACAAAGTGTCATGTTCAAGGGTGACTCTAAGAAGTGCTGGATGATGTTCTCAAGAGACTGCTTGGCTTGTTCCTTTCAATTTTCCCCCATCCAGATAGATGAGTACCTCTTTTTGATTTAATGAGCTCGAGCAGGATAACACATGCTCGATATAACTCACCTTCGGTAAGTTCCTCTTCCTTTGTTTAACAAACCGGAAGAAGTAAGGGTTCATTCCCATATGGGCCTATCGATGTGTGATTTAATGAGTCCAAGGATAGAAAACTCGAAGGTTTTTTGAGATTATAGAGTTTGCAAAAACACTTAAAAGAGAACTCTCTCAGTTCCTTTTTCGTACAGTAGTCCAACGAGACCGAAAAAGGGTTAAACTATCGCTCGAAAGACGCCCTTTCTGACCTTTTAACGAGTGTGAAAGGAAGCAAGGTCACTCGACAATCTTTTCATATTTAGAGAGTCTGAAAAGGGTTTAAAGGAGACTTCAAGGGGGTTCCTTTTTCGTGTGTTTGTATCCATACGGGTCTGAAAAAGAGATAAAAGTTTACCCGGTTGCATTCTCATGTATTTACGAGCACGAGAAAGAACAAAGACTAAGCTCGGTATGCCCCCAGCTTGAAAGTTGGTGACTTGACTCACAAATGATCATCAAAGGCTAGAGACATGCCCCCCAAGCTTCAATTCATTCATCAACTTTGAGGTTGTCACCAATTTCTGTGCTAGATGGAGAAAAAGGATACAGGTGGATGAAATGAAGGTTCAAGAGTGAGATTTAACGAAAGACTCGACTCGACATCTACGAGATCTGGTGAAAGACTCAACTTGAAGGGAGAGGTGATTGTTTCATTTTTTAACGAGCTTGACACAGGAAAAGAAATATGCTCAAGGTTCCAGGTTCGATCCCCAGATTGTTGTTTCATTTTTTAACGAGCTTGCTACAGAGAGGAAAACTATGCTCAAAGCCTCTGTTTCATTTTTTAACGAGCTTTCCACAGAGAAGAGAAGCTATGCTCGTGACCTCTGTTTCATTTTTTAACGAGCTTGCCACAGAGAAGGGAAACTATGCTCGTTATGCCCCCAGCATGAAAGCTATTGGCCCCAGTTTCATTTTTTAACGAGCTTGCCACAGATAAGAGAAACTATGCTCGTGGTTTCATCTGGATCATGGATTCCAAGAGGATAAAGCTCTGGAAGGGTACCATGTGAAAGGACAAAACTCGGTCATGGCTTCTAAGAGATCTTCGTCGGATGGAAGACGATCACTCTGGAAGGAACACATGTCGAGGGTCATGACAGGGGTAAGGAGATCAGGCTCCAATGACCCTACCGAAGAGATCACCATGTCAACTACCGGATCCAAATTGTCAGAAGTTGAGGTCATGGGAGACAATGCCACATAATTGACATGCAGCATGGGTGATACTGTCTGCATATAGGAACCACTTAGGGAGGTAACCCAGTCGGGGCCAATGAATGAATGTTGATCAATAGTCACAATTCTTCCATTGTGAGGGAAAGATATCACATGGAAAAGGGTGGATACAATAGCTTTCATAGCATAAACATAATCCCGCCCAAGGAGTAAAGAGAAATCCAAGGGGTCTCGGACTACCATGACATCAATAAAGACAATTTTCCCTCCCAAAGTTATAGGAAACTGAGGAAGGATCCCTAAAGGTTGACTAGTTCTTCGGTTAAAATATAACAGATTCTATGTAACCGGTGCAAGTTGCGGACAACCCAAAGCGTACCAAGAAACATAAGACAAAATACTAACGGACGCACCTTCATCTATCAGCGTTTGAGGAACGTCCCAACCATGAACCTGTACTGTAATCTGGAAAGGAATGTGGGAGGGAAGACGAGGTCCAGTTAGCACACCCCAATCAAAAAGGATGGCTTCAGTACTTGGAGGAGGTTCCACAGGAGGAGGAGGAATGCCCCCAGGCATGGTAGAGTCCGTGTTAACAAGAAAAACATGGGCAGTATTAGGTTTACTCTCTATAAGGAGGGTAGGATCAACCGATGATTGGATCAGATCGACCACTTTGGCACTCTTCAGAGGAAGAGTGGGACTGACCGAGGAAGGGACTGGATCAGTCACCTTGACATTCGTCAATGGAGGAACGGGATCGACCGATGGAGAAACTAGATTGACTACTTGAGTTTCATTCTCCAAGGGAAGAATGGGGTTGATGGGTGGAAACGGATCGACCACTTTGGTGTCACTCTCTAACAGGAGAGTGGGATCGACTGAGGATGAAAATAGATCGACCACTTCGGTGTCACTCTTTTGATGAAGAGCGGGGCTAATCAATGACAGAATTGGATCAACTACTTGGGTTTGTGGTTCAATCGAGGAGGAAACTAGATTGACCACCTGGTCAATCGGACTGACTGGGGATGGAACCAGATTGACCAGTCCATCAACCAATGATGGGTCGGAAGAAATCTTATGATAACCTTTTGGAAGTTGAAGTTTTTCCAAAAGAGAAGAAGCCTCATCCATACGAGGGAAAAGGTGAGAGTAATGGTTACCTTTACATAACATGCAAGGGAACTTGACAGTTTTCTTCTTCTTACCAACCTGAACATCACTAGTTGAAGGGGTATCATCGACATGACCGATAGAGGCCGATGACGTGGAGGACCACATTTCTAAGACCTGGGTAAGACCAGGACAATCCCTCAGAAAGTGGTCACCCTTGCAAAGGCTGCAAGGGAATTTGGGTTTTGGATTGTTTCTTTTAATCTTGCTGATCTCATCAACACTCCCAGTACTATTAACAGTAACTAGTTTCTTAGGGCCAACATTTTATGTTGTTGGGGTCTTGGTCCTTTTCGGGCTCTTCTTCTTCTTCTCTTTCCGTTTCTTCTTCTTCTGATCAACCTGGCTGCTTGCTTTAGAGATTTCACTAGGCGAAGAAGGAGACTTAATGGGTGAAGAAGGCGAAAATTCGACGTGAGGTTGATGTGTGGGTGGTGTATTGACATCCAAGGTATTAGGTGCAACTAAAACATTGGGAGGATTTGGGATCACCGGAGTGGGGAACAACCAAACTGGTAATCCAATAGTGAGTCCTGGAAGACTCAGTGTGGCAACATATGGAGGACCAAAGTTTCCAAATGAAAGAAAGGTATAAGGTTCGCTAGAAGAAGGGGTTCCTCCATTGATACTCCCAGGATTCGATGCCATTGACACTGACTCGACCTAAGGTCCATTAAGTAAAAGAAACAACATACGCTAATAGAATCTAAGAATCACAACCAAGAAAATATGACCTTCTTTTGATGACCGTACTAGTTGGTGATGAATCCAACATCGCGTGATCAAGTCCAGAAGGGGCGGGGATAGGGTGGAACAGTTACAATGGCGACCTGCTTAATGGACTTACACCTTGGTGCAAGCTTCCACGCAGTAATTGTGGATTTACCCTCCAAGGAGCCCGAGTGAGTTTGATTAATGTCTGCCCCAGGTACAGTGAGACTTCCCGTCACCGTCACCTTGTGTAAGACCCTAAATATTATGGCCACTAAGGTTACCAATTCGCAGTCAGCCCCTGGGCGGGAACAATCGACAGTCCGATCAGAATGTACGGGCAGGGTATCGAGCCCGAAATCAACTAAAAGGCTTCCATGCAATAATTGTGGATTTACCTCAAAGTGACCCCCATAATACGATCCGACCACCACAATCAGTTAAACCACAGAGGGTTAGTCCCCGTAGCTTACCCAAATGCGACCTCATGCGTAACCCCTGTGTGAGAGGGGGCTCCCAGGCAGACTTATACGATAACTGGATTTTCTCTCCCTAACTCAGGATGCTACTGTTTGTTTTGAAAACTTTGGAGAGTTATGCTCACAGCCCTAATCCAAAGTACTAAGCCTAGTCTACTGTTGGTGGAGGACCCTAGAAAAGAAAAAGTTCTAGATAACTTTTAATTAGCGTTGATTTTTATGGCTGTTCTTTACGCAAAGGGGTGCATGGAAGTGAAACAAATGGAATTATGACTCAGACCCAAGGAGTGCATCAAATATGATAAGCAATCATTTCCTTTCGATGAACATCTAGCTAAGGGAGAGAGAGAGTTCTTTTCACTAACAAGCACAAATACAGAGTGTCCTCAAACGATTCTTTTCTCAATCAAATCCTAATGTAATGCAAAACTTTTAAATGCCTTCTAATATGCTCAATCAATCATGAAGTTATTTTTTATTGTTTGTGTATGGATGATGATAAATTAAACACAATGCTTGTCTTGCTAATTATCTTTCTTGGTATGAATGAAAACCAATCTAGCGCAAGCAAAAGTCACACAAAACAATACACCCTTTTGTAGCAATCAAAACGAAAAAGTGAAAGAAAGAGAAACAATCAAAGAGAAAAACAAACTTCACACCCAAAAGAAAAAGTTGAAGAACAATAACCTTGACTGAAATCGAGATGAAGAGGTTTGTAGGCCTTTGATGACCTTCACCAGGGTTTTTACTCAACTGATGAGGAGAGCAGAACAATGCATGGGTTTCAAACTTCACTCAATAGGAAAAACTCAATGAAAATAGTGAAGAAGGCTACAAGATCCAATTAACAAGGTGTTTATTCTTCAAAAAGGCAGATGTCAAGGCTGAAAGGGAAGAAAAGTTGACTCACTAGATCACTCAGCAAAAGAGACACAGAGGCAAACCCTGAAAAAGGCAGTCCTGGAGGGTTTTTTGGCCAAAAAGAGGCTGGCGCTCTGCTGCCAAGGGAAAGGAGAGTTATAGCACTCTGTGTAAGGTTATGGGGGAGCGTTGGCACTCTTTTAACACTAGGGCAGGGGCGCCAGGGTCTAAAAGCCCCAGAAATGTAAAAAAATAAAAAAATTGCAATTCAATTCCGACAGTTATGCTGAGTGTGATAAGGTAAGGAGCCAATCAGCTCATGAAACCAATCAAAAGAGGAGTAAACCAGGTCTGAAACAATCAAGGGATAGAACAAGGTCAATGAGGAGAAAAATCCAAACAAGAGGTTTCGATTTGAGGCTATCTCCCCAGTGGAGTCGCCAATTTCTGTTGTAGGAAAATCTCCCCGCTGACAGGTAGATCACCTCTAGAGCTTGACCTTAACCCTAGATAGAAAAGTGCTTAACATGGACACTGACTTCCTTTAAAATCTATCTAAACTAACACATGAGAAGGAAGGATGACAGAAGTACCTTTTTATCGACGTTTGTCCCTGCACGCTCCGAGTTGTGCTCCAATCCTTTGCTCCTCGCTGGATCCTGTGGACAAAATAAGATACGACTGCTTCCTACTCTATTGATATTAACTTGAAAATAGATCTATCAACTAGTGATAAGTTCATGTGACATTAGACACAAACTAGAAAGAATTAGGCCAAGCGTGTCATATTGATGAGAATAACGACAACAGTACTTACAATCGTAGATGCGAATGCGACAGCTTCGTCAAGTCCCCTTCGTCTAACCCTTGCCTAAAAGCTCCACAACTTGGATAACAACAGCTTCACTGATCACTCTCCTTTGGCTGACTGTGAATTTCCTCCAAGATCATAAGTTTCATGTATTCAATTCTTCCTCCCCCTTCCACCATCATAGAGCCTGTTTATATAGGTTAAGAGGAGCTTAACCTCTTGAGTTATCTTTAGAACAAGTTGGGAACCTTCTCCTTAGATCAGGGATATCTTGATGAAACCAAGAATTCGAGAACAACTACCTCCTAATCTCGAAAGATCCTCCCCTTATTCTCCTCAATGGGCCAACTACTGCCTCAGATTAGGTAGCGCTCCCTTAGAAGGGGCATCAGAGTGCTGTAGCGCTCCCTGGTAAGCCTTGTGGAAGTTCCAGCGCTCTCAAGATGAGCATCGCTCCTTCAAAGGGGGCTGGGGAGCGTTATAATGCTCCCTGAAGCATTATAGGGGAGCGCCATCGCTTCTGGAGCTGAAGTAGGGAAGCACTCCCCCTCAAAACCTTTGTTTCGGGGTTCCTTTCAGGTGTCAAGAGTTGTTTGACTTCAGTAAACCAGTTCTCCTCCTTCAAATCAGTCATGTGAGATGTTATAAGTGCTTCCTGTTGGTTGTGGAGCTTGATTATCTTCCTGATTCAGAGGTCCTTGCTTTCAGCCGTGTTTATACCCCATGAAGTATTTACATCCCAGAAGTATGTACACTCTTCCACACGAGGGAGTGCAGAGGGGGGGGTACCCCCTCTGCAGGGTCCGGGGGGTCTGGGGGCAAGCGGCCCCCCAGTGGGGGTTCGGGGGCGAAGCCCACGAAGGAAAAATTGCCTTATAAAAGTATATTGTAATTTCATTGTAAATCTGGACCATTCATTATAAGGTCGCAGATCTAACGGTAGAGATTATGTTAGGGTTTTTTGCCCTAGAAGGCAACCCTCTTTTATGAGGGAAATGTATTGCGGCTAAGTATGAGAGTGAAGATTGTATTCTGAGAGAGGAGACTGTGAGAGAAAGAAGAGGAAGTTACAACGGGTTTTGCTGTAGGTTGTATCCCTTCATTTGCTGGATAATAATAAAGGAAGGACCTGGCAATCTCTCCGGTGGACGTAGCCCACACTAGGTGAACCACGTAAATCTGTGTCTCTCTTGTATTGTGTGTCTTTTGTGTTTTGTTTCAGCATTTGTTTTATTTTATTGCTCCGCGGTCCTGTTTTTCTAACACTTCCTTAGTGTCGTTGACATGGAAGTATGTCTGAACATCATTTGCGACACTAGTGACCAACTTGCGACACTTGCGAAAGTTGTAGGGAAGATGCGACACTTACGACAATTGAGAGGGACAATGCGACACTTATCCAACTAAGCAATTTTGACGTGTAACAACACTGAGAGATATATTTCAAGCCAAAAAATTACAAGGCAACCCCACTTGTTCAGACAGCTTGCCCTTCTGCGTTGATGGCTAGCGCAAAGGTTGATGTCGTCGATTTAGATCCGGAAGAAGATGATCTGATGGATGATGACACGATGAAGGATGATGGCAATGCAGACGTTGTTCCCACTCCTATGCCAAAATTGGAATCAAACATAATGGGGGGCACTTCCCGGCTCAGTGATGGCGAACCTAACAAGACCAAAGGAAGGGGTTTCATAAAAGAAATCGACGTTGAACACAATATCCGCTTTGTAGCTCGAGAGTAGGAATTCGAGAGGCCCAAATTAGTATGTTCTAGACATAATTCTTTCACTGTAAGGAAATGGTCTCTTGATGCTCCCAGAGATATATTTCAAGCGAAATAATTATTCAATTGCGGGACCACTCTCCTTCTCTGGATATACAATTAACATCTTTAGGGATGAGGACTAGAACTCCAACTAGTGTAAGGCATATTCCTACTACTCATCTCCTTTCGCCCAGAATGGACTAATTTGGGCCTCTGGAATTGCTCGTGCAACATGTGTCCTTGAAGTCTTTTCCTATAAGGAGGGGGTCTCTTGGTCCCCTCCTTCCCAGAATGAATTAATTTGACCTCTCGAATTGCTCGTGCAGGATGTGTCCCTGAAGTCTTTGACTGCGAGGAGGTGGTCTCTTGGTGTGTCCTCACTTTTAGTTTTGGGCTCTTCCGCTTTCCCTACAACATTTTTTGTCTTCTTCCTCATGGGAAGCTTGTGAGGACTATCAATTTTACCGCGAGGATCATTTCTTATGTCCTCCTGCGTTTGAAAAATTATGGGTTGCTTTCTTGTTGGGGTGGGTCATTGGAGTGATGTTGCGGGATGTCATGCTCTTGGCAGTGGCGGTCATGGATTGGAAATTATTCTTGTTGGGGCCTTTTACCGATTATTTGTACAATTCAGTGGTGCCTTGCAATGTCTCCAGGTCACCAACGGTAGAAACATGAGTGTTGTTCACCTGCTTCAAGCCAAAGAATTATTTCACTAACCACTCTCATGTTTCTTTGTCGCCTCGGGTCTTTTGCAAGATATTGAGATTTTGGCAGTGAACATTGACCTTCCAAGGAGAAGACTCCAAGGAATTCCTAAAAAAAATCATGGCAATTAGTTTTGTATGCATGTCGAAGAGCATCTCTATGACTCTTGCTTGTTGTCCCACTAGAGGAATAACACAGAATTGTATGCATGTTTCATATTTTTTTTTTTTTTTTGTATATCTTGTACCTGTTTTTATGAGAAATATGTTCAATGTTTTGGTGCAAAGAACTCAGTCCAATTACTATGGATAGATATACATTGCTCAATATTTTTTTTTTATGGATTTACTATTAAAAAATTTGACTTGGAATCTTGGTTGTTGCTTCTTTGCTGGATTTAACACCTCTTCTCGTTAGCATGAATCGATAGTGTCGTAGTTCTTGAATATTTTATTGTCTCAACTAATTTGATCTAATATGGAGCATTGAACAATTATATGACAATGCATTTTGTTGATCCCATCAAGCTTCTATGGAAACAAAAAAGAATTTCAAACAGTTTCAAACCAACATTCAATTCTATTCGTAATGCAAATCGAACATAGCAACACTAATTCACGATTCTTCCTTGATTCATTTACTCCAAAAGGAAACATTTTATTAGTTGTCCATTCCCTAGCCTCTATTTGAGCACTTTTTACTTTACTAATGAAATTACCAAATTTCTTCTCCGTGAATAAAAAAAAACTAATCTATGGTGGTTGTAGTCAAATGGGACTATGAAATCAACCACAATATTAAAATTCAATATCATCATTGTTGTTTCTAGACATGCAATCACTAAGCTTTAATGATAATAACCCATCATGAAAGAAGTTTAATACTTAAGATAATATGTCAAAGTCATGGAAGAATGTATCAAGAACACAATTACTCCGACAAGTTGCAATAAAAACAAATCTTCAACAAAGCATTTTCTCACACCCTTTTTAATGGTACAAGCACAATAGAAAACAAGTAAGTGGATAAAATATTGGACTAGAAAATGATGGTTTTGCAACAATGGGGATTTTTTGAGACCAATTCTCTTTTACGCTAAATTGGACTTGCATTGTTTTGTGACCTGCAAACAACACTTCGGCTTCTGCGATATACACCATCCCCTCTTTCGTGTTACACATTTTGCACTCAAAAGTTCCGATACATACAATTTGATCGTTAGGGCCTCACATATCCTCGGGAAACCTTGTCACCCTATTTTGAAGCTCGTCCGACTACTTTCCACACTTGGTCATTTCTTGGAATCTCTTTCATGGATCGTTGGGTTGGTGGGTTCAGGAAATTTCCAATTCCTAGTCATTGTTTCTTGTTCCCGCCAACTTTAGACTTCTTTCCAAGTATATGAAATAAGTATACAACTTCTCCAGAAACATGAAGAAAATATCTTGCTAGGATATGGGATATCAATTACATATTTGAATATATTAGCCCTTCTTTTTCCTCTTCTATACTTGACCAAATTCTCATTTCTTTTTCTCCTCTACTTTCTCTTTCTGGTTACTTAGTCGTTTTTTCGAAAATGTCTAACTGTGTGGGTTGGTGGACTCACTAGTTCACATTTTCACTCGTGCATTTATATTGCTACTCCGACCAACCGCTTCCCAATTCCATACCTAGCCACTTTTCCTATTGCGGATTCCTGGGTAGGCGGTATCTAGATTGCACTCCCATTGTTTCGTGACCTGCAAATAGCACCCAGACTTCCGCGATATACAAATTTATTTCTGGACTCCCACATCATACCCTCTTCCGTGTTACATAGTTTGCACTCAAATAATCCAAGACCTGCAATTTGAACTTTAGGCCCTCATGTCTCCTGGGGAACTATTGTCACACCATTTTGAAGCCTGTGCGTCCGCTTTCCATACTTGGCCATTTCTTGGAATCTCTTTCGCGGATCGTCTGGTTGGAGGGTTCACGAAATATCCAATTACTAATCATTGTTTCCTATGCCTGCCACCTTCGCACTTCTTTCCTGCAAGTATGAAATAACTGAGGTTTAATGCTAACATCTCACCATGCCTCCAAGAGACATTCATACTAACTGTCCCTACACAACTTGTCTAGAAGCATGCAGGAAATATCCTGCCAGGTAATGGGATATCTATTACAAATCTCAATATATTAGCGAAAACGAGTCCCACTAACTGTTTCCCTATTCCATACTTACTGAATTTTTCGCTTGTGGATTCCCAGACAGGCGGGATGCACTTCCATTGTTCCTTGACCTGCAAAGAGAACCTAGGCTTCCATGATATACAAATTGACTTCCAGACTCCCACATCATCCCCTCTTCTATATTACACTTTTTTCACTCAAAAGTATCGATACATACAATTTGACCGTTGGGGCCTCACGTCTTCTTGGGAACCCTTGTCACCCTGTTTTGAAGCCCATCCAATCACTTTCCACACTTGGCCATTTCTTGGAATATCTTTCATGGATGGTCGGGTTGGCAGGTTTAGGAAATTTCCAATTCCTAGTCGTTGTTTCATGTGCCCGCCACCTTCACACTTCTTTCCAAGTATATGCAATAAGTACACAACTTATCCAAAAACATGCAAAAAATATCTTGCGAGGAAATGACATATCTATTACAAATTTGAATATATTAGCCCTTCTTTCCTCTCTTCTATACTTAACCAAATTCGCGTTTCTTTTTCCCCTCTACTTTCTCTTTCTGGTTACTTAGTCGTTTTTCCAAAAATGTCTAACTGCATAGGTTGGCAGACTCATAGGTTCACAATTGCAGTCGTGATTTTATATCGTGACTCCGACCGATCACTTCCCCATTCCATACCTAGCCACTTTTCCGATCGTGGATTCTTGGGTAGGTGGGATCTAGATTTCACTTCCATTGTTCTGTGACCTACAAACAACATTCTGACTTTTGTGATATACAAATTTACTGTCCAACTCCCACATCATACCCTCTTCCGTGTTACACAGTTTGCACTGAAAAGTTATGAAACCTACAATTTAATCGTCGAATCCTCACGTCTCATGGGGAGCTATTGTCACCCCATTTTGAAGCTCGTTTGTCTTCTTTCCATTCTTGGTCATTTCTTCGAATCTGTACTTGGTAATTTATTCGAATCTCTTTCACGGATCGTTGGGTTGGCGGGTTCACAAAATATTCAATTCCTAATCGTTGTTTCATGTGCCTACCACCTTCGCACTTCTTTCCAAGTATACAATAACTGAGGTTTAATGCTAACAACTCACCATGCCTCAAGGAGATATTCATACTAACTATCCCTACACAACTTGTCCAGAAACATGTAGAAATTATCCTGCCAGGTAATGGGATATCTATTACAAATTTCAATATATTAGCGAAAATGAATCCCACTGACCATTTCCCTATTCCATACTTACCGAATTTTTCTCTTGCGGGTTCTCGGATTGGTGGGATCAATATTTCCCTTGCATTGTTCTGCGACCTGCAAACAACACCCAGAATTCCACGATATACATGCATAAAATATCTTGCCAGGTAATAGGATATCTATTACAAATTTCAATATATTAGAGAAAATGAGTCCGATCGACCATTTTCCTATTCCATACTTAACCACTTTTTCAATTGCAGGTTCTTGGACAAGCGGCCTTAAGATTTCCCTTCCATTGTTCCATGACCTGCAAACAACACCCGAAATTCTACAAATATACAAATCGGTCGTTGGACTGCCCCATCATTCCCTCTTCCATTTTACGCCTTTTGTAGTCAGAATTTTCGAGACATACAATTTGACCGTCGAGCCCTCACCTATACTGAGAATCCCCTGTAACCCTATTTTGAAACCCGTTTGACCGCTTTTCATACTTGGCCATTCCTTACTTGCTCTTCCCCATCCCCATCACCTTCGCACTTGTCAAATTATATGTCTTTACAATATATATATATATATATATATATATATATATATATTGTAAAGACATATAATTTGACCGTCGGGCGCTCACCTCTCCTCTGTATCTCTTGCAACCCTACTTTCAAGCTCGTCTGATCACTTTTCATACTTATATATATATATATATATATATATATATATAAGAGTCTTATTTACAATAAAAAAATTGTTTATAAAAACATTATCTATCTATCTATCTATATATATATCTATATATATTAAGGTCTTATTTCTAAGTATGCAATTAGTAATCTTTAATGCTAAACTAATATCTAAGGAGATCTCTCATTAATATGCTTTAAACCAAGATTTGCGGAGGGTTATATTATCCCTTCTGAGTGTTAATTTCAAACATCATGGAATGTTGTTCATGCATCGTCGGGTTGGCCCGTTCACGAAACCTCTAATCCTTAATTCTGAAAACGAGTCCAACCAACCGTTTCCCTATTCCATACTTAGCCACTTTCCCAAAATTCAACAAATATACAAACCAGTTGTTGGACTGCCCCATCACGCCCTCTTCTATTTTACATGTTTTGCAGTCAAAATTTCTGATACATACAATTTGACCATCAGACACTCACCTCTCCTAAGTATCCCCTGTAACCCTATTTTGAAGCCTGTCTGATCACTTTTCATACTTGGCCATTCCTTAATTGATTTTCCCCATCCCCGTCACCTTC
>ML803393.1:166145-176226 GCA_009831015.1 Picea engelmannii
TAAGGTCTTATTTCTAAATATGCAATTAGTAAGATTTAATGCTAACAACTCATCATGCAGGAACTGTATAGATTGTCATTGATGGGCGAAAAGCTCGAGGAGATCTCCCATTAATATGCATTAAACCAAGATTTGTGGAGGCTTATATTATCCCTTCCGAGTGTTAATTTCAAACATCATGGAATGTCGTTCGTGCATCGTCGGTTTGGCATGTTCACAAAACCTCCAATCCTTAATTTCTCTTCACTGTACCTGCTACCTTCACACTTCTAAGTATGCAATAAATAAGCTTTACTTCTAACAACTCATCATGCAACACCCATAGAGATTGTCATTAATGAGCGAAAGGCTTGAGGAGATTTCCCAATCACTCTCATTGAACCAACATTTGCGGAGGGTTATATTATCCCCTCTAACTGTTCATTTCAAGCATCGTCTGGAGAAAACATACGTTCTTGTAAACTTATGTCACTAGCTCGACAACATTTCCATGGAGATACAATGAACATATTCGGGAGCGAGGACCAGAACTTCCATTGGTCCAAGGCATATTATTACTACTCATCTCATTCCGCCCAAAACGAAATAATTTGGACCTCTGGAATTGCTCGTGAAGATTGTGTCCCTAAAGTTTTTTACTGTAAGGAGTTGGTCTCTTGGTGCACCGATAAATATATTTCAGGCCAAATAATTATTCCACTACGGGACCACTCTCTTGTTTCTTTGTCACCTCAGGTCTTCCACCAGATGTTAATATTTTCATAGCCAACATTAACGTTCAGAGGAGAAGACTCCAAGCAGTTCCTAAGAAATCATAATAATAGGTTGGACCTCTTGTGCAAGTTCTTGGAAGACTCGATGGCAGTTCTTGAAGATATCACAAGCTTGCAGGTTAGTGCATTTAGAAATCCATTCCTGGAAATTGCCTAGTTGTTTACAAGAATAATGAGACAAGAATCAACAACAACTATTTCCCACATAGTTATTTATATTTTGTATTTCACAGTTGTTGGCAGCCAATACAATTTTTTCTATTGCCCTATGAGCTGCCTACACCTACATCTTTTGAACTTCAAATTGACGTCGCATTTTGCAAATAAACGATGTTTTCATTTCTTGCGACAATTTGCAATTTGGTTTATATTTAGTTTTCACGACTGAAAGCGTGCAAACTCCTCCATCGTTATTTTGAACCGTCATGATATTCTCATTGATATTCTGAAAGGCACTTACCTTTGGTTTATTATTGTGTGGCTAAATGAATTTTCAAACTTTGCCTATTCTTACTTAGATTGCGCAATTTAATTTTATCAAACTGGTAAGGCATTCAACATAGATTTATATTGTTTGGGACTTGACTAGTTTTTCGATTGCATAGGGGTCATGGTTTTATTTTGTTTTTATATGATGTGATCCTTATTATAAGCTCTTGGCTTGTCAAATGTTATGAAATCAATTGTCACAATGTTTTAAACTTTGATTACACTTATACGATGGTACATATTTAACATTTGGGTTTTGAACATTCATGGTTTGAATTATTACAATGGCGCATTGGTATATCATTCATCGTTTGATTTTTGGGTTGGATGAATAATATGGTTTGAACTATGTTATAATTGTTTCAACAGTGGGTTAATTCACCAGTTTTACTTTGTCATTACTATTATGCATGGATTTATTGCCTTCTACCACCCTCGCACACTTTGCATTAATGCTTGCCTCCTTACCAGGGTTACCTCTGTCGAATTTTGGGAAAATCTTTGAGCCTAATCTGTTCAAACCCTTGTCCCTTAGCCTAGCTCACTGTGTGTTATCTCCTGGCTCCCGAAGGGCTAATTTGAACTCCCATGGTGTTCAGAGTTGGTGTTGGTTTCATTTTGCCAGAGAAAACTGCCCCGTAATTTCCCCCAAAGTCACGTTTTTGCGTGAGTGATTCTAGGCAAACGGATTTGAATTAGCTCAAACCGTTGAAAACCCAGAACCGTTTTTAGCCCCTTTACCCTCTTCATGAGCGATTTCCTCAGAAATTGAGTGGATACAGAGATCTAGCTCTCGTTTTCCAGGTCAATTTTTCAGTGGCTCGAACATGCATTTTGAGTTTGTGAGCATTTTCCAGAATGCTTATCACTTCTCCAGACCTATGCTTCAAATCCCTTCTGCCTATCCAACCTTGTGCTTCAGCTTCTTGTTGAAACCCTTGATCAATTGTCACACAGGTATGGAAAATTTGATATCATTTCATTTTGTAAATAATCGCTTCTTTATATAACGAATTTGAATTCATTTTGAATAGCTCTGTTTCCAGCATTGATTTGCTTAGTTACATTGCATGCATTCTATATATGGACTGGCTTTGAATAGAAACACATTTTAATTCGATTTACGATTTTATTATACCTAGTATAGAAGTCAATATATTTTGATTGGATTTGAGTAAATCTTCGTGTGAATTCGTTTGATTATTTGCCTTCTAATGAATTGGTTTGTAAAGGAAAATTTTCATATTTAGTTTGAAACACAATCATGCTCAGATTTGGTTTAATTGTGATCTGTGTGCTATAGCTGATAAACATATTTTTTGAGTTTGATTGTTACGATGTTGTTATATATTTAATTGTTTCCAAATCAATCAATCCTGTTTGCTTACTGTGAAAATCGAAATCCATTTCAAACCATTCTTGATTAATCCTGTCACGATTTTGGTTATCTGATGGTTATCATTTGAATTCGTTTTTAACCTAAATCGCTTGCTTACAGTTATCATAATAATCCAGTTTGATTCACAGGTATAGTGAAAGGTTTGAGATTTGTTTTTTGTTCGATTGAGTATCAAAACAGTTTCATAATAGATGGATTTGATTTGTTGAAGAACGATTATGATCCTGATACATGTGATCTCATTTACTCGACTTATGATTATGATTGAAACATAGCATTTCTATTCTTTGCATTCAATTAAATGACATGAATCTTATGCACATTGTTACAGCCGTAACAAATCGATTATGATTGTGTTAGATTACATCGTATCTTATCCGATATGATTTCATTAATATGGAACAGTCCTGTTGTGGTTTGRCCATATTTTATGGTAAAAGAAAARCAGAGCAGTCTTATCCCTGTTTTGACTGAATCACTTTTCGATTTTGTTAATTTGAATGATAAACTCATTGGAATCATAGTGATTCGTTTTGGATATTTATTAAAAGAAAATTAAATTGGATTTGATTCTTTTGAAAAGATTTCATTTGATTGCTATCTTGTTCTGTATGTTATTTTAGACTAGCTACAGAATCAGATGATTCTGTAGCTAAGTCTGTAGGATCAATTTTTATTATTTTGTTACTGAAAATATCTTTCTAATTTAATATTTGTTGTCTATTGCAGGTCAATTCGAAATTGCAGTGGAGTTCATGAGTAGTTAGGAGATATTTCAAAGATTTCACTTGGATTTTAGTTGCTTAGTTTAGTTGATTTTGGGATATCTCCCAGATTATGTAAAACAATTTGATATTATCCACAAGGAGGTTTTACCTTGTGAAAAGACTTATAAATACCTATCATTTTTGTAATAATATGATCCTCATTCATGGGAGAACAAGGATATGAAGATTTAATACAGACTGAAGCAGAATTTGGTGTTTTGTCACAGCTTTAGCTTCTCATTATATCAACATTTTGTTTCATGTTGTGTATATCAATTCGTATCTGGTTTATGACTACTTTAGCTATCTAAATCAAGTACAAATGATATAATTTTAATCATTGTAATTCATATCTGGTTTTTTCCAAGTGTATAAAAGACATAACAATTGTCGAATTCAATTTGTGAATGACAAGTTTATCTTCTTCATGAATTGAATTGTTAAATATAAGTCTTTGCATAACAAGTTTCCCTTATTGCAGAGATTTGTAATCATATAGTTGTTATGATCTTTTATGTCTTGTTTGTCCTGTTAACAATTCAAAGAGCAGCACAACCAATCGTTTGCGAGAAGCTTATGGACTAACCGATGCGAGTTTCCTTCCTCCGACCAGCTTTGAAGTCATCATACATAGGGCAGACTTGGAGCGTTTCCAGGTCAATTAGTCTTTTGTTTACTGTTTTCATTAAGTAGTTTAATTCAGATATAAGCTTAATTAGATTTATATTAGATTGTTTAATTTCAGTAAATATATTAGATCGTTTAATTTCAGTAGTTTTATTTCTTTTTCATAAAATATAAAAATCAAAAAACATATCTCGTTGTCTTAGGGCAGGAATCAAATGAGTTTTACAGGTTTTATTCAAATCAGCCAGTTGTGTATATTGTATATTTGTGAATAAGTTATAATATAACAAGTAGTTAGACAACTAATTATTAGAGTTAGTGTAATTAGTAGTTTGTATATAGAATAGTTAGAGTAGTTTTATTTAGTTTTAGATTGTTTTATTTAGTTTTAGTTTGTTTTATTTGTTTTAAATAGATTAGTTAGTTTAGATTAGTTTTCTCTTTGGTTTTCTTAGGACCTTAGACGGCTAACGGAGCCGTTAAACCCGTCAGGGTGGTTCATTCCAAACGGCTTGGGTTATTAGACAACCCCGGATCGGCTCCACTCTCCTAGTTGACGGACGGTCAATTTTGCCCGTCAACAAATGGCACTAGAAGGAGGGCCAACTGACAAGATGGCCTTGTAGGAGCCTTTATTTCAAATTTATTCAATTTCCCCCATGGCTCCCCAAATCACTGTGTTGGAACATTCTTTCAACTTATCATTACCCAATGTTCCCAACGAGACAGTCTCTCACTTTTCCAAACTCACCTTTGATGGTGAAGGCAATATATCTACTAAATACCACCTTAACAAGTTTTGGTGCAAGTGCATCAAACATGACATCTCAGGTTTAGGAGTTTTATGCAGACTTTTCGCTTTTACTTTTAGAGGTCGAATCAAACATTGGTTTGAATCCTTTCCGGCATGTCACATTTTTGATTGGTTTCAATTTGTAGATGAGTTTCTAGATGCCTTTGAAATTTATAATTTTGATCAATTATGTGAATAATTTCATACTTCGCCAATCAACGAAGATTCATCTTCAGAAGGCTTTTTGACAAAAGTCTATCATATCCTCTGTAAATTTAATCTCGATGACATGTTATTGGCATTAAATCTCTTCTATGATGCTTCCATCCCTTCCATCCAGTCATGTTCAAACATGAACGAAGAACCAATTGTAAATCCTATCATTCAACTGCTAGAACAATCTCCTTCGCAAGAAGAGGAAAATTCTTCCGATAATGTTGAACAAGATAAGGAGGTAGAATCTATTGATCAGGCTCTTATTGACAACCAAATTGGTTTTTCCTTTGAATCATTGTATTTTCAGTCTAAGACTAGTATGGAAGATGATTTGTTTCTGGCTCAAGGCGAATACCCTCATTCTTGTAACTCATGCTCTAATCAACATTTAAAATTAGTCATTGAAGAACACTTAAGCAATGAAAATATTCTTGAATGTTCTAGTACTCCCATGAATCTGAATAGAGAAGAAGTTACGCAACTAGAAGAAGAAACTTTAAATCTTCATCCTCAAAATGCACTTTGTTCACATGAAAGACTAGATGCTTGTCACATAAATTTTGAATTATCTATCACACAAAAGGAAAATCCAGATGATCATATTATGTTAAGGAATTCGTCACCAAAACAGAGTAAGGGTTTTAAAGAAAGTGAAGAGAGTTGTCTTGAGAATACCATTTTTGAGTATCATAATTCAAGAGATTCTTTTCATCTGCTTATTTCTCATTCCTTTTATTCTTTATATCATGATCTATTCCTAGATTCTAGTGGACTTGACATCCTACCTACAACATCCTTCTCTTTTCCACCACAATCATATCCTTTCGATATGCTAAATTTTGGTGAAATCAATTCCAAACCTAACATTGATAAACTTGGATTTGATGCTTGTTCACTTTCATCACTCACATGGGAAGAGGACATGTTGCGAGATGATTTTACACAGTTTATTGTTGAAAAAGACAATGCATTATATTTTATGGAGATCAAACATTCTAAGTTTCATACTCATTCTTTGCTTAGCTCGAATCTTAATGTTGATGCTTCACATTTTGAAATGATCGATCACATCGAAGGAAACATTCAAACCAATGATCTAATCGATTGCATGAATCCTCCTATGATGAATTTCTCATTGATATATTCGTTTCATCAAAGTCATGGTTTGCATCCGCATTTTTGTGACAGGATCTTAGGATGGCTTGAATATTCATATATGAAAAAATTTCACAATAAAGACAAAGTTGAGCTTGCTTTCTTTTTACCTAAGAATCTTGGAAGTAGGCGTGAGATATTTCTTTCAGATCCTCCATATGAAGAAATTAATGAATACTTAGAGAACTGTCAGGAAGATGGGGCATTTCAGCCTTGGCTGATGGTTATTCCATTTCCTCGTCATCCTGACAAATTTTTCAAAACTACTTACACTCTCCCATGCTATTATGACCCTTATCACGACAATATTGCGCAATGGCTGGAGGATTTGTACAACAAGAATATCCAAGGAAGTGGTAAGATCATGCTTACTTTATTTCTAGATGATGATTATGAAGGTAAGTGTGATATGTTTCTATCATTTGTTGATATTCTACCATTCTTTTTAATAATGCTTGATCTTGTTTTCATTGCAGGATTAGAGTTACTCCGCTGGCTACATTGGAAACATGACTTCACATAGCATCCTGATTTGTTTAGTAGTTAGGGTAGGTTTAGGAATAGGTTTTTCTTTCAGTTTGATTTCTCACTAGTTGTGTTTTTAATAAATGCAGTCATGAACGCAAGTGGGCGCACCAAGAGAACCATAATACGACTGTTGTCAGGGAAGTCCCCTTGATCTCTTTCTCTTTGCTCATTTATTTTCAAAAACACAGTACCGTCATGAAAATCTTAAATCGAAAGTAAAGAGATAAATAAATCTAAATCAACCCTGAACCAAGGTACCATGAGTATGACTGCTTTCCCATCATTCAGGATTTTCCCACTTTCTTTCAGTTTCCAAGGGGATTGTCGCATGAGGTTTCCAGATGCACCTTCTGTGTATATTTGTTTTTTTTGTTTTTGTTGTTTGGATTTTCTTTCCAATTTTTTCTTGGCTGGTGTGTTTGGATTTTTCCCTTATGCTTACCAATTTTGCTTTTGGAAATACGCTTACCTGTGCATTGATCCATTCAGACAAAGACGATAGAAAAATTTCTTCGCTGAAATAACTTCTGAAAGTTTGTACAAACATCAATGATATGTTGCTGAAATTATATCTGTGTTGGAAAATTTTGATGTTTGAAAGAAGTTTACTGATTTCAATCTCTGAGCAAAGTTTGTCATGATCATCTATTTTCTTTTTACACTGTCCCTTTTCCGTAAAGGAATGACTCAAAAAAGATGTCTCCCTGTCATAGGAAGTCATTTTTATAAAACATCTCTGGAACTGAATAAAGGACGATGTTAAAAAATTATGATGAGGTCTAATAAAAAAAATAATATATATATATATATATATATATATGAAGAATCATGATTTTCAGCGTCACCCCGCTCAGATATATATCTATAAAAGAAAAACAAAATAAAATTATTAATAAGAGCTGTGGGAAGTGCTTGTAAACCCGCCGGGATACTGAACAGGTCCGTTGGCAGCAGGTAAATGCATGCATGGCACCAAGACAACTTCGTCGGGGTACTGAATAGGCCCGTTGGCAGTGAAGCAATGTCGGGTATATGAAAATTTGTAAAAAAGAAAAGAAACCTCTTTAATGTCCTTTATTCTGATCTAGAACTTCTTGACAAGATACAGATGTCAGAGTGGGTTAAATGGCAACCCTGTCGAGGCTATGGACGCCTGCTGGCAGCAGTGGCCATGCCAACAGTATTGAATATTTTATCATTAATATCGTGACTTGCTGATCTTAAGACTGTTATTAGTTTTCATCTTTTAAGACATCGCTGGAAAAGATGGTGAATAATGATGTTTGTACAATTTTCTGGTTGTTGTTTTTGAGTTGAAATTTTCTTTGATGTTCTAATCTGAATTCATTTCTTTTGACAGAGATAACTGCTTCTACCAGTGTGTCGCCATTGTTGGCAGCCAATACATATTTTTCTATTTCCCTATGAGCTGCCTACACCTACATCTTCTGAACTTCAAATTGACGTCGAATTTTGCAAATAAACGATGTTTTCATTTCTTGCGACAATTTGCAAATTGGTTTCCATTTAGTTTTCACGACTGAAAGCGTGAAAACTCCTCCATCGTTATTTTGAACTGTCATGATCTTCTCATTGATATTCTGAAAGGCACTTACCTTTGGTTTATTATTGTGTGGCTAAATGAATTTTCAAACTTTGCCTATTCTTACTTTGATTGCACAATTTAATTTTATCAAACTGGTAAGGCATTAAGCATAGATTTATATTGTTTGGGACTTGCCTAGTTTTTCGATTGCATAGGGGTCATGGTTTTTTTTTTTTTTTATATGATGTGATCCTTATTATAAGCTCTTGGCTTGTCAAATGTTATGAAATCAATTGTCACAATGTTTTAAACTTTGATTACACTTATACGATGGTACATATTTAACATTTGGGTTTTGAACATTCATGGTTTGAATTATTACAATGGCGCATTGGTATATCATTCATCATTTGATTTTTGGGTTGGCTGAATAGTATGGTTTGAACTATGTTATAATTGTTTCAACAGTGGGTTAATTCGCTGGTTGTACTTTGTCATTACTATTATGCATGGATTTATTGCCTTCTACCACCCTCACACACTTTGCATTAATGCTTGCCTCCTTACCAGGGTTACCTCTGTTGATTTTTTGGGAAAATCTCTGAGCCTAATCTGTTCAAACCCTTGTCCCTTAGCCTAGCTTACTGTGTGTTATCTCCTGGCTCCCGAAGGGCTAATTTGAACTCCCATGGTGTTCAGAGTTGGTGTTGGCTTCATTTTGCCAGAGAAAACTGCCCCGTAATTGCCCCCAAAGTCACGTTTTTGCGTGAGCAATTCTGGGCAAACGGATTTGAATTAGCTCAAACCATTGAAAACCCAGAACCATTTTTATCCCCTTTACCCTCCTTGCGAGCGGTTTCCTCAGAAATTGAGTGGATATAGAGATCTAGATCTCGTTTTCCAGGTCAATTTTTCAGTGGCTCGAACATGCGTTTTGAGTCTGTGAGCATTTGCCAGAATGCTTATCACTTCTCCAGACCTGTGCTTCAAATCCATTCTTCCTGTCCAACCTTGTGCTTCAGCTTCTTGTTGAAACCCTTGATCAATCGTCACACAGGTATGAAAAATTTGATGTCATTTCATTTTGTAAATAATCGCTTGTTTATATAACGAAATTGAATTCGTTTTGAATAGCTCTGTTTCCAGCATTGATTTGCTCAGTTACATTGCATGCATTCTATATACGGACTGGCTTTGAATAGAAACACATTTTAATTCGATTTACGATTTGATTATGCCCAGTATAGAAGTCAATATATTTTGATTGGATTTGAGTAAATCTTCATGTGAATTCGTTTGATTATTTGCCTTCTAATGAATTGGTTTGTAAAGGAAATTTTTCATATTTAGTTTGAAGCACAATCATGCTCAGATTTGGTTTAATTGTGATCCCTGTGCTATAGTTGATAAACGGATTGTTTGAGTTTGATTGTTACGATGTTGTTCTATATTTAATTGTTTCCAAATCAATCAATCCTATTTGCTTACTGTGCAAATCAAAATCCATTTCAAACCATTCTTGATTAATCCTGTCACGATTTTGGTTATCTGATGGTTATCGTTTGAATTCGTTTTTAACCTAAATCGCTTGCTTACGGTTATCATAATAATCCAGTTTGATTCACAGGTATAGTGAAAGGTTTGAGATTTGTTTTGTGTTCGATTGAGTATCAAAACAGTTTCATAATAGATGGATTTGATTTGTTGAAGAACGATTATGATCCTGATACATGTGATCTCATTTACTCGACTTATGATTATGATTGAAACAGAGCATTTCTATTCTTT
>ML803393.1:200749-213400 GCA_009831015.1 Picea engelmannii
AAATCGGGAATCGATGTATCGGGAATTTCGTGGACACGAAACCTTTGCATTCCGAAACCGCGAAGTCCGAAACCCCGAAACAGCGAGAGACGATAAGGACCGTCCATCATTTCGGACGCGTGTCAGAACCTGGGAAAGAGTCGCGAATCGGGGAATCGGAGTATTTGGGCACACAGAAATCAGGTCACACGGAATCGTGATATGCGATTCTCCGATGAGATCGGGACCGTTCGTTCTTAGGACACGTGGCAATGATCGGAGCCATCGGGAAATCGTGAAACCCGTGGACAAAGTATCTATGCTTAATGAAATCGCGAAACGCGATTTACCGATAAGTCAAGAAATAGCGGGGCCCACGGAAGGGTCAACGGTGGACAGGTGGCATCGGGTATCGGGATATCGCAAAAATTCGTGGACAAGGTGTCCATGCACTAGGAAATCGCGAACCCCGAAATCCGACGCAATTAATGTAAATTCTTCGATAAAAATGATTAATTAACGGATGTTTGATTAGGGCTTAATCACATCGCAAAATCGGAGATCGGGGTTTTGGGAAGGTTATACGGCGGTGGTCCTATGGTAAATGGTCACATGGGCTGTTGTATAGCCTAGAGGACTAATGCGTAAGGAGCGCATCGGAGTTCCCAGGATCGCGAGTCATGGGGGTGAGTAAGTTTCGGCATTAGAAACCCCGAATCCCGATATTGAACTAGGGATTGGCGTTTCTCTAATGCAGGTTTGTGGGAGATTAACCCAAAAAATTTTAAATTATGATAGTGGGTGCGTTACACCATATAGTGACTTCTTTAGCTTACAAACTAGCTATTTATTTCCCTTCACTGCAAATCCTTCTAGTTTCTTCATGTAGATTTCTTCTTCCAGATCCCCATGTAGAAATGTTGTCTTCACATCCATCCGTTCTACTTCAAAATCAAAAGCAAAAATAATAGATAAAATAAATCTAATAGAAGTTAACTTAGAAACATGAGAAAAAATTTCACCAAAGTCAATTCCTTATACTCGGGAATAACCTTTTGCTAGTAATTGAACTTAGTATTTATCCACTTTACCTTCTACATTCAACTTCTTCTTAAACACCCATTTTCTACCAATGGAATTTCTTCCAGTTGGAAACTCAACTAGATCCCATGCCTTATTCTTATCCAAGGCATCCATCTCTTCAACCACGACCTTCTTCCAGAGTTTACTATCCTCTGAATTAATTGCTTCCCCGACAGTTCTAGGATCATCATCAATAATAGATAAAGCAAAAATAACATGAAGATTAGGTGGACTATACCTTTCTGCTTGCCTTCTTTTCCTCATTGATCTCCTCAATACTGGAGTATGAGGGTCTTCTTCTTCTTATTCATCTTCTTCCATTGATTCATATTTTACATCATCCAACTCAAACTCTGTTTTCTCAAGTTTGGGGCCATGTTTAATCTCTCTAAAAACAACATTCTGAATCCAAACAATCTTCTTAGTTTATGGGTTCCAAAGCTTATAACCTTTCATGCCATCTTTATAACCAATAGATATGCATTTTTCGATTTTATTATCTAGCTTACTCCTATTTTCCTTTGGAACATGTACATAAGCATCACAACCAAACACTTTGAGATGTTTAAGAGAGGGTTTCTTACTAGTCCATACTTCATGCATAGTTTTTTCCACCAACGTTGATAAGGGTGATATGTTTACTAGGTAAAATGCAATACCCACTGCCTCTGCCCAAAATTATTGTCCTAACTCGACACCACTGAGCATGCTCCTTGTTTTTTCCATCAACGTCTTGTTCACCATTTCTGCAACCCGATTCTGTTGAGGTGTGTATGGAGTAGTCTTTTACCTTGCTATACCACACTTCTTACACAACTCTTTGAATTTATTCCCATAAAATTCTCCACCACTATATGTCCTCAACACCTTTATTTTATTTCTTTCTGATTTTTTACCAGAGCCTTAAACTCTTTAAATTCATCAAATACCTTAGATTCCTTCCTAAGAAAATAAATCCATGTATTCTTTGAGAAATCATCTATGAATGAAACATAATACACAAATTTACCTAGTGATGGAACATACACAGGTCCAAACACATCACCGTGTATCAACTCTAAGATCCCCTTTTCTCTTGTAGCACCAGATGAGAATCTTACTCGATTATGTTTACCATATATGCAATGTTCACAAAAATCAAAATCCAAGATGCAATTAGACATACCTTCAACCATACCTTTATTGTGTAGTGTTCGAAGGCCCTTTTCTCCAATATGTCCCAGTCTTTGATGCCATAGCATGATATTATTTCCAAGGACAATATTTATATTGTCTTCTTTATTTCTCTACTCAAGGACAACATAACTGTTACACCCATCAGTATAAGTACTTCCCAACAACTTGTACATAGTTCCACATCGAACTCCCCTCATCAACACCATTTCTCCTCTAACCATCTTGTAAGTTCCCTTTCCCAATAAAGTATCCACACCCACATAATCCAACTTACTTACATATATTAGACTTCTGGATAGATATGGAATGTGCAGAACTCAGGGAGAGTTTCAATCCTTCCGTCTTTCAACAAAAACTTAACCCTTCCATGTCCCATGGTTTTGGTTGTTGAGTCATTTCCTAGGAAGACGTCACCACCATCATACTTTTAATATTCATTGAACCACTCCCTGTGAGGAGTCATATGAAATGATGCACCTATATTGATCAACCATACATCACGATATGCATGTGCTCCTGTAGATGGCAGGTAAACATCACCTCTTTCTTTTGTGGACGTTTTCACCTCTGTGGAAGAGACATCTTCATATCCCTTTGCTTTATCAACTTTCTTAGACTTGCAATATTACTTATAATTCCCATATTTACCACATTCCCAACATTTCCTCAAAGATTTTCCTAGGGATTTATATCAAAGAATATAACACCTACCCAACATTCTCCCACTTGTTGTTTTCTTTGCATACATGGATCACGGGATTACGTAGTCAACAATATAGGGCATCAATGCCCATTGTTTCTCTACACCGGGAGAACTTCTTGAAGCTCACCGACTTTGTTAATGAATATTCAACATTATTCAAAGTGTCAACCTTCTCTAGCAACACCTTCTTATCTTCAACCATGTATCTCACAAAGTGATATTGAACATCAATATACTCTGTCTTTGAATGATAAACTAGGTTCTTTGCCAAGAAAAATGCACTTTGATTGTCACAATATAATCTTACTGCTTATTGTACCAACCCAATACTTGAACACAATCTCTGTAACCATATTGCTTCCTTGAATGCATGAGTGGCTGCCATGTAATTCAACTTCTACGACTCAGATCTCCAACCTAGTCTGCATCAACAATCCCATATATGTCCAACACGTTTTCCAATCCCGGTCTTCTTTGGTAGCACAATCCATAGCTAGAAGTTCCACGCAAATACCTGAAAACCCACTTTATTGTTGTCCAATGCCCCTTCCCTATTTTTGACATATACCTGCTCAAAACTCCCATTGCATGTGCAATGTACGGTCTAGTACAAACCATTGCATACATCAAACTTCCAAACGCACTAGCATATGGAACATGGGAAATGTATTCTTCCACTTCATGTGTCTTGGTACATTGATCTGCGGATACATTGATCTGGGAAATGTGTCTTGATTCATTGGTACATTGTCTTGGTACACCTGCATGAATAGGAACCTTGATTGGTTTACTTTCCTGCATATTAAATCTCTACAATATCATCTCAACATATTTTCTCTGATTCAACCAGAGTTTCTTGTTTGCACAATCTCTTTGAAGGATAATTGTGATTTCACCTCCTTGATAACATCCATGTTATTTCCTACCAGCAACATGTCATTGACTTACAACACTACATAAATGAAGTGATTACCGACATGCTTGGAATATACACAGTGATCAACCCTGATTCTCACAAATCTCAGTCCAAGGATGTAAGTGTCAACATTTTGGTACCACATCCTAGGTGATTGCTTCAGACCATATAGTGACTTCTTTAGCTTACAAACTAGCTCTTTATTTCCCTTCATTACAAATCCTTCTGGTTGCTTCATGTAGATTTCTTCTTCCAGATACTCATGTAGGAATGTTGTCTTCACATCCATCCGTTCTACTTCAAAATCAAAAGCAACAACAACAGATAAAAGAAATCTAATAGAAGTTAACTTAGAAACATGAGAAAAAAATTCACCAAATTCAATTCCCTATACTCAGGAATAACCTTTTGCTAGTAATTGAGCTTTGCATTTCTCCACTTTACCTTCTACATTCAACTTCTTCTTAAACACCCATTTTCTACCAATGACATTTCTTCCAGTTGGAAACTCAACTAGATCCCATGCCTCATTCTTATCCAAGGCATCCATCTCTTCAACCATGACCTTCTTCTAGAGTTTACTATCCTATGAATTCATTGCTTCCCTGACAGTTCTAGGATCATCATCAATAATAGATAAAACAAAATTAACACAAAAATTAGGTGAACTATACCTTTTTGGTTGCCTTCTTTCCCTCATTGATCTCCTCAATAATGGAGTATGAGGGTCTTCTTCTTCTTATTCATCTTTTTCCATTGATTCATATTTTACATCATCCAACTCAAACTAGATTTTCTCAAGTTCTTCTTTCCTTGGTAGGAATTTCTGTTTGGGGCCATCTTTAACCTCTCTAAAAACAACATCCTGACACCAAACAATCTTCTTAGTTTATGGATTCCAAAGCTTATAACATTTCATACCAAGATGCATTTTTCGATTTTATTATCTAGCTTACTCCTATTTTCCTTTGGAACATGTACATAAGCATCACAACCAAACACTCTGAGATGTTTAAGAGAGGGTTTCTTACCAGTCCATACTTCATGCAGAGTTTTTTCCACCAACGTTGATAAGGGTGATCTGTTTATTAGGTAACATGCAATACCCACTGCCTCTGCCCAAAATTCTTGTCCTAAATCGGCACCACTGAGCATGCTCCTTGTTTTTTCCATCAACGTCTTGTTCACCCTTTCTGCAACCCCATTTTGTTGAGGTGTGTATGGAGTAGTCTTTTACCTTGCTATACCACACTTCTTACATAACTCTTTGAATTTATTCCCATAACATTCTCCACCACTATATGTCCTCAACACCTTTATTTTATTTCTTTCCAATTTTCTACCAGAGCCTTAAACTCTTTAAATTTATCAAATACCTCATATTCCTTCCTAAGAAAATAAATCCATGTATTCTTTGAGAAATAATCTATGAATAAAACATAATACACAAATTTACCTAGTGATGAAACATACACAGGTCCAAACACATCACTGTGTATTAACTATAAGATCCCCTTTTCTCTTGTAGCACCAGATGAGAATCTTACTCGATTATGTTTACCATATATGCAATGTTCACAAAAATCAAAATCCAAGATGCAATTAGACATACCTTCAACCATACCTTTATTGTGTAGTGTTCGAACGCCCTTTTCTCCTATATGTCCCAGTCTTTGATGCCATAGCATGGTATTCTTTCCAAGGACAACATGGATATTGTCTTCTTTATTTCTCTACTCAAGGAAAACATAAATTTTACACCCATCAGTATAAGTGCTTCCCAACAACTTGTACATAGTTCCACATCGAACTCCCCTCATCAACACCATTTCTCCTCTGACCATCTTGTAAGTTCCCTTTCCCAATAAAGTATCCACACCCGCATAATCCAACTTACTTACATATATTAGACTCCTGGCTAGATATGGAATGTGCAGAACTCGGGGAGAGTTCCAATCCTTCCGTCTTTCAACAAAAACTTAACCCTTCCATGTCCCATGGTTTTGGTTGTTGAGTCATTTCCTAGGAAGACATCACCACCATCATACTTTTAATATTCACTGAACCACTCCCTGTGAGGAGTCATATGAAATGATGCACCTATGTTGATCAACCATACATCACGATATGCATGTGTTTCGATAGATGCCAGGTAAACATCACCTCCTTCTTCTATGGAGGTTTTCACCTATGTGGAAAAGGCATCATCATATCCCTTTGCTTTATCAACTTTCTTAGACTTGCAATATTTCTTATAATTCCCATATTTACCACAATCCCAACATTTCCTCAAAGATTTTCCTGGGGATTAATATCTACCTTTAGATTTAGATCTCCCCCCCGAAGAATTATTTGTATTCCTATCTTGGGGATGACCTCTTACAGGTAAAGCATATGTGCTATGACTATCCATGATTTTCTGCCTCATCTCTTCTAATAACAAGGATGAAACTACATCCTCATACTTCAATTCATATTGAGTGGTACTACTAATTGCTACAAACAGATTATCCCAGGAGTCTGAAAAAGGACATCACAAAGTAATACATGTAACTTCTTCTACAAGCGTAATATTAGAATATCCAAGTTGAATTACCATAGTATTGAAGGAATTTAGATGCTCTGTCATACTATCTCCATATTCCATCCTAAGATGACACTTCTTTCGAAGAAACAACTTGCTTACCATGGACTTTGACTGATACAAATTCCTCAACTTTTCCCATAGTTCCTTGGTTGTAGATTCTCCCAACACATTCAATAACACTGGATCTACTAGGTAGATTTGAATCGTACTCCTTGCTCTTATATCCAACTTTTCCCAATATTCTTTTGACATACTAGTGGATTAAGTACTAGTAGTTTTTGTAACGGTAGATTGTGTTAAATTTTCTCTTAAGAAGTTAAGTGTATTCAATATTATTTAACTTTATACTATTAAAACAATAACTGCATGCATAAGGATAATTGAAAGATATATTTATCTTGGGAAACCCTTGTGGGGGAGAAAACCCAACAAAGCTTCTTTGATATAGATTCCTCAACAAGTACAATGTCTCTCTCAAGAGAGATCTCACCAAACATAAGATAATCAGAAGATAGACTAGAAACCCTAACCAAAATAGGGTAGCACACCACTAGACCAAGATAGTCCTCCAAGAGATAACCAAAACCTTTACCATAACACCCTTCCTTTGTAGTTGTGTCTCCTTCTCAGACTTGCACACTTTTTCTTGTGTGAGAGATTTTGTGTCGTGTGTTCTTCAAGCGAGGCACCTATCCTCTTATAAATACAAGTTGATCTACCTAGAATTAGGTTAGGGCCGACTTGTACACTTTACCCTTTCTAATTTACAATTGACTTTTTCCAAGGCACAATAGGGATGAATTTTACAAAGGCACAATAGGGCCGACTTTACAAATATAACATAATACTATTCTTTAGGGTTTTTTCTTGGTCTAACACAATATTAATATAATAAGAATATCTTCTGAAGCTACTCAAACTTCAACACTCCCTCTTAGCAAGGAAGTTATTCTTATGGCAGGATCATCATAATTTCTTCTGCACTTATTTACACTTGACCATTGACTTGTTGACTTTCCACGAATCTATATTGAAGAAGTTTTGTAACCACGTCAACATCCAATTTCTCATCATCCATCCATGATTTATGTCATCATGGGGCTTTAACTCGTCATCTCACACATAATCTGACATCTAGTTCATATAGAACTAGTAACTCGTCAATTCACATAGAATCTGACATCTAGTTCATAAATAACCAGTAAATCGCCAACTCACACATAATATAACATCTAGTTCATAAAAGTAACTTGTCATCTCACACAGAATTTGACATCAAGTTCATAAAGAACTAGTAACTCGCCATCTCACATAGAATCTGACATCTAGTTCATAAAGAACTAGTAACTCGTCAGCTCACACAAAATATGACATTTAGTTCATAAAGAACTAGTAACCTCTGGTTGGCACACCAAGAAACTGGTCCACAATGACTAGACATATAATCACAAGGATTAGGTGATGTAGTGCACACACACTACCCATCTAGTCCAAGGCTAGGAAATACCTCCAACCACATAGGTTGGCCCACCAGCTTGAAAATATGGGTAACTTGCGAGCCTCGAAGGCTTGGAATCTACTGACCATGTGCGAGGTCATGCTGACCGGTGCCATAGTCAATAACGTCTATTATCTTCTCATCTGTAGTGACATACTGGAGCTTCACTCCTCCTTTTTGTACCATATCTCTGATATAATGGTACCTGATCTCGATATGCTTGGACTTGTCATGGAACACTGGGTTTTTTGTCAACTTCACACAACTTTGGTTTTCAAACCAGATACAAGTCACCTCTAACTCGAGATTAAACAATCCTACAAGCAGCTTTCGAAGCCACATTGCTTCATTGCTAGCTGAACAAGCTGCTATGTATTTAGCCTTAGCCGTATTAAGCGCTACACTAGTATGCTTCTTGTTGAACCATGAGATCATAGCTAATCACATACTAAAGCAACATCCATATGTACTCTTTCGGTCTGCAACACTATCGAACCAATCTGAATCAGTAAAGCCTTGCAGGCTTATCTCACGCTATGAGGCATATATGAGTCCATAATAAAGTGTACCCTTCAAGTACCTCATCACATGTTTTGTGGCAATCAAGTGAACACTTCTCGGCTCCACCATATATTGACTCAATGTGTTCACCATAAAACATATAGATGGCCTCGCGTTCGTTAAGTACATCAATGAACCAATCATATGTCTATACATGGTGGCATCCATTGTCTATGAATATGTATCACTCAATAACTTCAGATTTATCACCATGGTTGTGGGCATGGCTTTACAATCCATCATTTTGAATCTCTCCAGAATCTATATAGCATATTTTCCTTGGTTAAGAAAAATCTCACTCGGTCTCTTCCATACATTTAGGCCTAAGAAGTAATGAATCATACCCATGTTTTTCATCTCGAGCTTTGTAGCAATCTTCCTCTTACTTTCAGTGATGATATTCTCGTCTCCTGTTAGAAACAGGTCATCCACATACAATAGCAACATCACCGGTCCACCATCTACAACCTTGAAGTACATGTTGGAATTTTCTTTACTCTTGGTAAATCCCAAGCTCATCGGGAAACTATCAATTCTACCATACCATTCCCTGGGTGCTTGATTTAATCCATACAAGGCTTTCTTCAATCTACACACATGTGTCTCACTGTCATGTGTCTCGAAATGTTGTGGTTGCTCCACATACACTTTGTCTTCTATTACACGGTTTAGAAAAAATTTCTTCACATCCATCTGGTGTACCTTCCACTTCATTACTACAACTATCGCAAGTATAGCTCTAATTCAAGTGTATCTCTCCACAGGAGAAAATTTCTCCTCATAATCTATTCCTTCTTTCTAGGAGAAACCACATGCCAAGAACCTTGCCTTGTACTTCTCGACACTGCCATTTGGTGAATGCTTCATCTTGTAAATCCACTTGGAACTTACTACTGTCTTCTCTTTCGGTATCGAAACCACATCACAAACATCATTCTTTACAATGGACTGGTACTCTTCAACCATGGCATCCTTCCAATATTTCTTCTCTGTAGCCTCTTCATAACTAGTAGGCTCAACATCAATAATGTCATTTAATAATTCCACGTAACTAGAGTATGGTCGTCGTCTCTTTCTTTCTATGAAGGATCCATCTAGAGCACCATACTTCTCTGCATCATGAATAATTTCTCGAGCCCAAGTTGGTCTTCTCTTCTTAGTATTCATCTCTCAGGATGAATCTGCGGGTTTCTATAGTTCTTCCATATCATGATCTTCTAATACAACATCATCACCCACATCTGTATTTGTAACTTTGGGAGCTTCAAGTTCCTCATCATGGACTTCATCTGAATGATTTTGTCTCGATCTACTAAAGGTTGTATCCTCATCGAAGGTGACATCTCTTCTAGTCACAATCTTTCAGTGACCAGGGATGTAAACTTTTTATGCCTTCGATGTCTCACTGTATCCAAAAAATATGCCCTTCTTGCCTAAAGGGTTCAAATTCAATCTCTTATCCTTGGGGACATGCACATATACTAGACAACCAAATATCCTCAGGTGGTTGACCTCTGGATTTTCACCTGTAAACATTTCTTCTGGTGTCTTGTTCCCAAGTACATAGTGGGGACTTTTGTTCTGCACATATACTGCAGTCCTGGACGCTTCTTCCCATAGGTGCATCAGTCAGTATTGATCATGAATCATGGCCTTCACTACATCCATGATTGTACGGTTCTTTCTTTCTATCACACCATTCTATTGTGGATTGTAGGGAGTAGAGAGCTCCCTCTTAATCCCGACTTCTTTGCAGAGTGCCTTGAATTCATCTTATGTGAATTCTCCTCCATTATCTTACCTCAAAATATTTATCTTCCTTTCAAACAAGTTTTCAACAAGTGCCTTGAATTTGTGGGTTCCATCTAGGGACCATGGAGGGGAGATCCTAAGCTATTAGGAGTTGAAATGCTCAGACAAAGCATGCGGGATTTGGAAATGACCACACTAGGAAAGGAGAGGACCTCTTAAAAATAAAATTGTTCCTAGCTAACCAAATCTATCCGTGGATGTATTTGGTGAGGGCGATCTAGATTTTCTTGAAGAGGGGATTGAGGAGGAAGGGGCCCATATACAAAGAGTTCTAGTTTTCAAGGAGATGACCAATCGATTTAGTCTAGTGGACTCGACGAGAAATCCCTTCGAGACCCATTTTCCAAACATCCTTGAAGTAATCGCAATTCAAAGAAAGGTGTTGAGAGGATTTGTTGGCAATGCCACAGAGGACACACCTAGAGGGGCCTTTGATTCCTCACTTGATTAGATTTTACCTTGTGAGGATCTTCCCATGAACTACGTGTAAGTTTTAAACCTGTGAAGTAAAGCAATGCATATAGATTCTTAAGAAAAATAGGATTTAATCAATGGCTCATACACAAAGTACACAAAGATTTTATACCAGAAACCCTCAACTGGGAAAACCTTTCTTATATTCATTATATTGAATTTCACCATTCACCATACAATATATACAATGTTTTTAGGTATTTCATAGATACCAAAACCCTAATCCCTTAATACGGGATTAATTTAGAAAACCGCTAAAAATAGCAAAAACCGCCCAAAAAACAATTTCAGGGCGCTACCCCGAACACTGCGTGTAACCAGGGGGGGCATAGCTACCTCCCCCTGGGACCCCCCTAGGAAAGCACTCAGTGCACACGACACAAGGAGCACTACTAGAGGGATCGTCAGACGCAATTGTCATATTTGATGCGCCCACACACACACACATGCAAAGAATATAACACATACCCAACATTCTCCCACTTGTTGTTTTCTTTGCATCCAGGGGTCCAGGGGATTATATAGTCAACAATTCAGGGTATAAATGCCCATTGTTACTCTACACCATGAGAAATTTTCTGTGCTCACAGACTTTGTCAATGAATCTGCAACATTCTTCAAAGTGTTAACCTTTTCTAGCAACACCTTCTTTTTCTCAACCATGTCTCTCACAAAGTGATACTGAACATCAATATGCTTTGTCTTCGAATGATAAGCTGGGTTCTTTGCTAGGAATATTTCACTTTTACTGTCACAATCTAATCTCACTGCTTGTTGTACCAACCCAATACCTGAACACAATCTTTGTAACCATACTACTTCCTTGCTTGCATGAGTGGTTGCCATGTATTCAACTTTTGTAGTTGAGAGTGCCACTACAACCTGTCTTTTGCTCATCCAACTGATTGCTCCTCCAAATAGGTTAAACACATACCCACTTGTAGATCTTCTGTGATCCAGATCTCTAGCCCAGTCTGCATCAAAAAATCCATGTATGTCCAACACTCTATCCAATCCTGGTCTTCCTTGGTAGCACAATCCATAACTGGTAGTGCCACACAGATACCTGAAGACCCTCTTTACTGTTGTCCAATGCTCCTTCCCTGGTTTTGACATATACCTGCTCAAAACTCCCACTGCATGTGCAATGTCTGGTCTAGTACAGACCATTGCATACATCAAACTGCCAACTACATTGGCATATGGAACATGGGACATGCCCTCTTCTTCTTTCTGTGTCTTGGAACACTGATTTGCACATAACTTTACACCTATAGGAATAGGGACATTGACCGGTTTACTTCCATGCATATTAAACCTCTGCAATATTGTCTCAACATATTTTATCTGATTCAACCAGAGTTTCCTGTTTGCATGATCTCTTTTAATCTCCATTCTCATAATGAAGTTAGCAACACTGAGATCCTTCATGTCAAATTTGGAGGATAGCTGCGATTTCACTTCCTTGATAACATCCATGTTATTTCCTGCCAACAACATGTCATCAACATACAACACTATAGTGATTACCAACCTGCTTGGAATATACACAGTGATCAGCCTTGCTTCTTACAAATCCCAATCCAAGGATGTATGTGTCAAACTTTTGGTACCACATCCTAGGTGATTGTTTCAGACCATATAATGACTTCTTTAGCTTACAAACTAGCTCTATATTTCCCTCAATACAAAGCCTTCTGGTTGATTCATGTAAATTTATTCTTCCATATCCCCATGTAGGAATGTTGTCTTCACATCCATCTGTTCCACTTCAAGATCAAAAGCAGCAACAATAGATAAAATAAATCTAATAGAAGTTAACTTAGCAACAGGAGAAAAAATCTCACCAAAGTCAATTCCCT
>ML803393.1:213916-233640 GCA_009831015.1 Picea engelmannii
TTCCAAAGCTTATAACCTTTCACACCATCTTTATAACCAATAAAGATACACTTTTCAGCCTTTTTATCTAGCTTACTCCTATTTTCCTTTGGAACATGTACATAAGCATCACAACCAAACACTCTAATATGTTGAAGAGAGGGCTTCTTTGCTGACCATACCTCGTGTGGAGTTTTATCATCCAATGTTGATGAAGGTGATCAATTGACCAGGTAACATGTTGTACCCACTACCTCTACCCAAAATTCTTGTCCTAACCCGGCACCTCTGAGCATGCTCCTTGCTTTTTCTATCGAATTCTTGTTCATCCTTTCTGCAACTCCATTTTGTTGAGGAGTGTATGGAGTAGTATTCTGCCTTGCTATACCACACTTCTTACAGAATTCTTCAAATTCATTTCCGCAAAATTCTCCACCATATATGTTCTCAATACCTTTATTTTCTTCTCTGTCTGATTTTCTACCAGACCCTTACACTCTTTAAATTTATCAAATACCTTAGATTTCTTTCTAAGAAAATAAATCCATGTGTTCCTTGAAAAATCATCTATGAATGAAACATAATACACAGATTTACCTAGGGATGGAACAGGAACAGGTCCAAACACATTATTGTGTATCAACTCTAAGATCCCCTTTGCTCTTGTAGCACCAGATGGGAATCTTACTCGATTTTGTTTACCATATATGAAATGTTCACAGAAATCAAAATCCAGAGTGCAATTAGACATACCTTCAACCATGCCTTTACCGTGTAGTGTTCGAAGGCCCTTTTCTCCAATATGCCCTAGTCTTTGATGCCACAACATTGTCTTATTTTCAAGGATGATATTGGTCGTCTTCTTTATTTGTCCGATCAAGGAAAATAGATCTGTTACACCCATTAGTATAAGTGATTCCCAACAACTTGTATAGAGTTCCACACTGAACTCCCCTCATCAACACCATTGCCCCTTGTACCATCTTGCAGGTGTTCTTTTCAAATACAATATCCACTCCTGCATCATCCAACTTGCTTACAGATATTAGGCTCCTGACAAGTTTTGGAATGTCCAGAACCCTAGGGAGTATTATAATCCTTCCATTGTTTAGCAGCAACTTAACCCTTCCATGTCCCAAGATTTTTGTTGTTGAGTCATCTCCTAGGAATACATCACCACCATCATATTTTTCATATTCAAAGAACCACTCCCTGTGAGGAGTCATATGGTATGATGCACCTGAGTTGATCAACCATACATTGCAATCTGCATGTGTACTTGTAGATGCTAGGTAAACATCACCTCCTTCTTTAGTGTAGGTTTTTGCCTCTATGGAAGAGGTACTATCAAATCCCTTTGTTTTTTCAACCTTCTTAGACTTGAAATCTTTGTTATAATGCCATGTTTTACCACACTTCCAACATTTCCTCAAAGATTTTCCTGGAGACTTAGATCTACCTATAGATTTAAATCTCCACTCTGAAGGCTTACCAGGGTTCCTATCTTGGGTACGCCCTCTTACAAATAAAGCATCTGTGTTGTGTCCATCCATGATTTTTCGCCTCATCTCTTCAGATAACAAGGATTCAACTACATCCTCATACTTCAATGTAGATTGAGTGGTACTACCTATTGCTACAACCAGATTATCCCAAGAGTCTGGTAAAGAACATAACAAAGCAATGCACTTATCTTCTTATGCAATCGTAATATTAACATAGCCAAGTTGACTTACCAGAGTATTAAAGGAATTTAGATGTTCTGTCACAGAATCTCCATCTTCCATCCTAAGATGATACAACTTCTTTCGAAGAAAGAACTTGTTTACTAAGGACTTTGATTGATACAAATTCTCCAACTTATCCCATAGTTCCTTGGTTGTAGATTCTCCTGAGACATTCAACAACACTGAATCTGCCAGACAGAGTCGAATATTACTCCTTTCTCTTCTGTCCAACTTCTCCCAATCTTCCTTCAACATACCAGGATCTGGTGTACTAGTAGTTTGTGCACTAGTACATTGTGTACCAGTCGTCTGTGTGCCAGTAGTCTGCATACCAGTCGGCGGTGTACCAAGATCCACAACGATCCATTGTTCTTTGTCTACAAGAAGGTCCTCCATCTTCAGCTTCCATAGCTCAAATTTTTTACCGTTGAATTTATTTTATCGATTCTAGAAGAACTCGCCATTCCTCTTTCTACACTCAAATCACCACTACAAAAGCTCCCACTAAACCCAGGTTTATCACAGACCCAAGATAAACTTGATCTATCAAGACCGAGCCAAAACCTCAACAACAAAGGCATCCCTCTAAAGACAAAAACGAGCTCTGATACCACATGTAAGTTTTAAAACTATGAAGTAAATCAATGCATATAGATTCTTAAGCAAAACATAATTTAATCAATGGCTCATACACAAAGTACACAGAGATTTTATACCGGAAACCCTCAACCGGGAAAACCTTTCTAATATTCATTATATCGAATTTCACCATTCACCATACAATATATACAATGTTTTTAGGTATTCCGTAGATACCAAAACCCTAATCCCTTAATACGGGATTAATTTAGAAAACCGCTAAAAATAGGAAAATCCTCTAAAAATAGGAAAAACCGCCCAAAACAAATTTTTGGGGTGTTGCCCCGAGCTACTTCCTGTTGCCGAACGTTGTGCGTAACCATGGGGGGGCATACCTGTCCCCCCTAGGAAAGTTCCCAGCGCACATGACACAAAGAGCACTACTAGAGGGATCATCAGACGCAGTTGTCATATCTGACGCGACCACACACACACATATAAAGAATATAACACATACCCAACACTAAGGTCCAACAAAATATGTTGATTTTTGGGAGGAAATCACAGCTCCAAATGTTGTTCCAGAGTCTGGCCTTGGGAAAAAGAACAAAATTAAGGATTTGGCGCTCATAGCCTGCATGCACTATGAATCCCTAGTACTCCTAGCCATGAGAGTCCAAGTTGGACAAGTGTTGGGGGGGCTTCTCACTGAGGTTAAAAACAAGGCGGTTAGATGAATCCTGGAGGTGGTCTAGGACATATCCTAAATACCAATTGAGCCAAAAAATTGAGGAAGAGTAGGTGGAGATGTCGAAGAGGGTGGATTACCCCTATTACATGAGCCTGTTCTAGAGAGGGAGAAAAAGAGGATCGATAGAAAAGGGGGGTTTCCCCATGATATTGTCTTGCCAAACATTGATTTTTTTTCCATGTCGAGGGATCCACGTTAGGAAGTCATGATTCAGAGGGGGGGACTCTTTGAGAAAGTGCTAGATTAGCGAACCCTGAGGAACCTCAGGGGGACTGTCTAGGTAGCGGATAAGATCTTCGCCTAAATATTTTAAGAGGGTGATTTTTTTCCACCAGGTGTTTTTTCTTGATATTATCCTCCATAGGATATGTAATCCCATGGCCACATTCATGAGGGACAAATCAATGATTACCAACCCACCTCTTATCTTCGAATCCTCTACTGTGTTCCAATTTACTAGATGAAAGCATTTGTTGTTGGACTTCCTTCCCTGCCGAAGAAACTTCTCATTCTCCCTAGATAGAGAAGAGTTAATAATCCTAGGGGAAAGCATAGAGGAGTATTGATAAATGGGATATGATGACAGGAAAAATTTGATCAAAACTAATCGACATGTAGGATTAAGCCACTAACCTCCCCATTTCTGAAACTTAACCTTAATTTTTTCAAGTATGTGATGCCAAAGCATGGAGGTTGGGGAGTGCAAATAGATAGGCATGCCCAGGTATTTGAAGGAGCTTCAATTTTTGGTGAAGGAGAACTGAAAAATTATGTCCAGAGAAGCAAGGAGCGAATGTTAACTTTCTAGGCATATATTTGGCTCTTATGGTTTTTAACCATTCCCCTCAAAGCTTCAGTGAACTAGTCTAAAGTTGCTTTGAAATGGGTTACGATGACTCTTGAAGCTCCACCAAGAAACATAGTGTCATCCAAAAATTGAAAATGGTTTATCTTTTTGACTCCCTGAATTATACCAATTCCTGAGATGTGTCATGTGGCTTTTTCAAAGTTTAGCCTTCTACTAAGAGCTTCCACTATGAGGATATACAGAAAGAGGGAAAGGGGGAAGAATTTTCTAAGACTGCAAGTGGATTTGAAGAAAGTAGTGGGGTGACCATTAAGCAAGGGGAAATCCAGGGTGTGTTGATGCAATAAGAAATCCAACTGGTGAAGCTTGTATCAAAGCCAATGTTTTGGAGGATCCCAAAAATAAAGTTGTTCCTGACTCAGTCAAATGTGTTATCCATGTTGATTTTGATGATCATTACTTTATCTCCCCTGGCCTTGCTGGAGTGGATTTTTTCTTGAACCAAGATTATGTTGTCCATAATCTGCCTCTTCTAGAAAAATCCTCCTTGATTGGGGGAAATGAGGTCATAGAGGAGTGGTTTAAGCATGTTTGCAATGATCTTAGCCATTATCTTATACAATACGTTGCACACAGAGATAGGCCTAAAATTGGAGAAGGAGGTGGTATTTTCTTCCTTGGGGCAAGAAGGCTAAATTGGTTGCACCTCCCATCATAGAAGATTTTTGGACATATAGAATCATCCTTACCAGGTTGAATTTTATTATATGCCAACACTTCTTGTAAAAATGACTTGTGAATCCATCTAGCCCTAATGCCTCATCAAGATCAAATTGGAAGAATGTCTTCCATATTTCTTCTTATGTGATCGAGTGAGAGAGGGATATGTTGTATTCCAAGGTGACAAGGGATGGGTTTCTGTTACAGAGAAATCCCCTTGCGGACAAGTGGATTCCCTCTTAGGCTCTAGACTTCTAAGACCAAGACAGAAAGGTGCAAACGTTGGTCAATGACATCCTTTTAAACCTAGCTAAACTAATGTATAGAGAATATGAAGAAAGGTGTACCTTTTTAACGATGTTCGTCCTCGCATAGTCCGAGTTGATCTTTGATCCCCAAGATCCTCGATAAGTCCTACAAAACAAACAAAGACAAAACAAGCTTCCTATTCTACTAATATTAGCTTGAAACCAGATCTATCTAATAGAGACAAGTTCATGTAGAATAAACACAACCTTGAAAGAAATAGGCCAAGCACATATGTATATTAATGAAAACAAAGCAAAGTGCTTACAACCATAGATGTAGATGCAACAGCTTCACCAAGCTCTCTTTTTCCAGACCCTTGCTCAAAAGTTCCACGATCAGAAAGACTGTAACTTCACTGATAAATCTCCCTTATGAGATCATAAGTTTGATGCCTCTAAACTGCCATATCAATACCACTCATGAGATCATAAGTTTGGTATCTCTAAAACTCCATATCTTTTCACCATGAGAAAGCCTCCTTATATAAGCTTGGAGAGACCCAACCACCTTAGAGATTCTTGGGATAGGTTGAGGATCTTTCTCCGTCAGTTATGGATCCTCCCTAAGATCGCGCCTTGACCTCAGATCTGAATCCAACCAACTCTAGAGATGAGGGGGCTTTATCCCTGATTTTCCTCAACAACCCAAAATTTGCTGAAAAAAGGCCAGTGCTCCCCCAAAAGGGTGCATAGAGCGTTGCAACGCTCCCCCAAAGAAGGCCAGGGAGAGCTGGCACTCCTTGACAGTGGATAGGGGAGCACTGCCCTCCAAAATCCATTTTTTACTGGTTTTCTTCATGGCAAATGCTTTGTACTCTTCATCAAATGATTTCTCTTCCTAAAACCAGTCTTTGAGGGTGTATTAAGTGTCCCTATGATGTTGTTAGAGACACGACATATGCAATATGGAAGTATGATGTTTGCGACACTTGCGGCCAAAATGCGACACTTGCAACACTGACGATGACGACAATAGGTCATCATTGGAGTGAGTAATTTTGAGGTGTAACAGATTGCCCCCCAAAGTGCAAAGTCAGAATATGTGATGATTGAAGTACTTTGTAGACTTTTTCAAGCAAGGGTATGGACTCGGAGAACCTGGTAGAAGCTACACACAACCATCAAACAAATATCATGATATGTTTCAAACCCAAGGCAAACATACCTATGCTTGAGTGATAAAGACTTTCAAGGTATGGCCGCCATAAAATACACTGCGGATCCATAATTATATTGACAAAAAGGTATAGCCATTGAAGATACAATGTGGATCTATGCTTCTATGACCTGAACTGATCGTAGCCATGAAGAATACACAGTGGATCTACGAGACGACAAGACATAGCCACGACCAATACAAGGTGGATCTATGTGACAGTATATGTGTCAGTGTTCAAAAGGAAATCCATTGCAACCTAGGAAAAGTACATACAAGAGCGATGAATCAACCCAGGGTCTTCTTACCGATCCCGATGTAGTATGAATCTAACCATGCGAATAGATGTCATGATGTCGAACATGGCAGAAACCATTTGATTACCAGTCAATGAGGTAAACCGTTAACAAGAACAAGGAAAACCACCATTGATGTCAATTATTGATCCAGGTGGATATCGGTGGCCACCCACCTTTTCTAACTGGCTCAAAACAGTTTTCTGGCAATTTTGGCAATTTACTATTTTTAGCAGGTTTTAACCGCCGAGGCCATTTTGAGGGCCTAAATGAAGGTTTTTCGTGATCGAGGCTCTCAATGATATCCGAATGCATGATTGAGCCCCCAAAATGAATCTCCTCGACGATACCTTTCCAACGAGCTCTATCACATGCCTAAAACAGAGATCACATGCAAAAGTTACGACCCCGAGAAGTTGATGTACTCACTTACCCAAACAGGGCCCACATGAATTTTGGCACTTTATATCCTAGGGTTAGGTTTTTGGATGTCTAGGGTTTTTGGCATTCCGGTTTATTTTAAAAAGGACTTCAGAGCCTCATTGTAATCATCTTCTTGTGAATGCGAGTAGCCATCACATATATTCTTAGAGATAAGCTGCCACCATTCTAGCGAGTCTTCACTCTGTAGTTTTACAGTCTCTATACATTTCTTTCATTAATAGAAATTGTGTATTACTGTATCTCTGTTTTTATGGTTGCATATCTGATATATTTCTGTTATATTATTGGATACACGTGATATCTCTGTGCATTTCTTTATTATATCTCCGCTCTCATTTCGTGCCGAAAATAATCCGGATCAATTATTCCCAAGGTACTCTAGTACATTCCAGCGAATGTGAATACATAAGATGAAGTCGAACATTCATGGAATCATCTGATCAGAGGTCAATGATGTAAACCCACTGTCGCAAGCGAGGAGGCCTGCCATTGAGGCATGCAGGTCCGAAGGTACTAACTAGTTTCTAAGTCTAGTTCCTGGATGATGTGTTGGAGTCGACAAGAATAGACTCGTCGAAGGAGGGCCTTGATGTATCCCCCATCAATGACATGAAACAGACACATAGATGTAAATTGGTGGATCAAATGAACATGGACTGAAACGGGTATTTGAAATAGGATATTTGTCATGGTTGACTCTCGAGGTAGATACTTCCCTTGAACACTGAGGCACAACAAAAAAAACATGACATGGACCAAAACATGATGATGCAATGGATACAATGACTTTCGTCGGGTGGCCCAAAGGAGTAATAAAACTCAATGAAGAGGTTCAATGGATTAAAATGCATGCAAAGACAAAGTGTTGTGTTCAAGGGTGACCGTAAGAGTTACTAGTAATGTTCTCAAAAACTACTTGTCTTGCTTCTTTCAATTTTTTCTCCAATCCAGATAGACGAGTACCTCTTTTTTATTTAACGAGCTTGAGCAGGGTAACACATGCTCAATATAACTCACCTTCGGTAAGTCCCTCTTCCTTTATTTAACGAACTGGAAGAAGTAAGGGTTTGGTCTCGTATGGTCCCTTCAATGTATGATTGTTTAACGAGTCCAGAGAAGGTAAACTCGGTGATTTTTCATATTTAGAGAGTCTGAAAAGAACTTAAAGACGACTCCAATATTGTCCTTTTTCGTAATTTTAGTCTTGCGAGGATGAAAAAGAGATAAATTATCACTCGAAAGATGCCCTTTCAAACATTTTAATGAGTGGGAAAGGAAGCAAGATCACTCGACAATCTTTTCATGTTTAGAGAGTCTGAAAAGACCTTAAAGACGACTCCAGGGGGTTCCTTTTTCGTATAACCTTTATGAGTCCGAAAAAGTGATAAAAGTATAATCGGTTACATTCTCATGTTTTTGCGAGCACGAGAATGAACAAAGACTAAGCTCGGTACTCTGCCCCCAACTTGAAATCTAGTGTCTTAACTCCAGAATGATCATCAAAGGTTGGAGACATGCCCCCCAAGCTTCAATTCATTCACCGACTTTGAGGTTGTCACCAATTTTTGTACTAGATGGAGAAAAAGGATATAGGTGGATGAAAAGAAGGTTCAAATACGAGAGCTAACGAAAGACTCGACTCGACATCTACGAGATCTGGCGAAAGACTCGACCTAACAGGAGAGGTGATTGTTTCATTTTTTAATGAGCTTGACACAAGAAAATAACTATGATCATAGCTTCAGTTTCATTTTTTAACGAGCTTGCCACAGAGAGGAAAACTGTGCTCGTGACCTCTGTTTCATTTTTTAACGAGCTTTCCATAGAGAGGAAAACTATGCTTGTAGCCTCTGTTTTATTTTTAAACGAGCTTTCTATGGAGAAGAAAAGCTATGCTCGTGACTTCTTCTTGATCATGTCTTCCAAGAGGATAACGCTCTGAAAGGACACCATGTCAAGGGACAAAACTCAGTCATGGCTTCCAAGATATCTTCACTGGATGGAAGAACAATGATTTGGAAGGAACACATGTCGAGGGCCACGATAGGGGTAAGGAGATCAGGCTCCAATAGTCCTATCGAAGAGATCACCAAGACAACTACCAGATCTAAGTCATTGGAATTTGAAGTCATGGAAGACAACGCCACATAATTGACCTGTGGCAGGGGTGATACCGACTGCATATAAGAACCATTTAGGGAGGTCATTGGGTTGGTAATCAAGTCAAGTCCAATGAATGAAAGTTGATCAATAGTGACCATTCTTCCATCGTGAGGGAAAGATATCACACGAAAGAGAGTGGACACAATAGATTTCATGGCATATACATAATATCGCCCAAGGAGTAAAGCGAAATCCAAGGGGTATTGGACTACCATAACATCAATAAAGACAGTTTTCCCTCCCAAAGTTACGGGAAATTGAGGAAGGATCCCTAAAGGGTGACTAGTTCTTCTGTTAAAAGTGAACAAAGTCTGGGTAACCAGCACAAGCTGAGGATAACCCAAAGCTTGCCAAGCAAGAGAGGACAAAATACTAATGGACGAACCTTCATCTATTAACGCATGAGGAACATCATGACCACAAACCTATAATGTAATCTTGAAAGGAATGTGAGAGGGAGGATGAGGTCCAGTTGGCACACCCCAATCAAAAAGGATGGCCTCATTACTTGGAGGGGGTTTCACGGGAGAGAGAGGAATGTCCCCCATCATGGTAGATTCTATATCAATGAGAAAAATGTGGGCAGAATCAGGTTTACTCTCTAGAGGGAGAGTAGGATCGATTGCTAACGACATCAAATCGATCACTTGGGTTTCATTCTCCAAGGGGAGAATGGGGTCGACAGGTGGAAACAGATCGACCGCTTGGGTTGTACTCTCTAACGGGAGAGCGGGATCAACCGAAGATGGGATTGGATCAATCACTTTGTCAACTGGTTCAACTAAGGACGTGACCATATTGAATACATGATCAACCGAAATGACCGATGAAGGGACCGGAGCAACCACTTTGTCACTCATCAAAGGAGGAGTGGGATTGACCATGTTGGCACTCTTCAGATGAAGGGTGGTACTGACCAATGACGGGACTGTATCAGTCACTTGGGTTTCACTTTTCAGATGAAAAGTGGGGCTGATCAATGAGGGAACTTGATCAACTACTTTGGTTAGTGGTTCAACCAAGGAGGAAACTAGATTAACCACCTGATCAACCAGACTGACCGGGGATGGAACCGGATTGACCATTCCATCAACTAACGATGGGTTGGGGGAAATATTATGATAACCAGTTGGGAGTTGAAGCTTTTCCAAAAGAGAAGAAGCCTCATCCATATGAGGACAAAGGTGAGAATAATGATCACCTTCACATAACATAAAGGGAAATTTGACATTTGTCTTCTTCTTACCAACCTTAATGTCACTAGTTGACGGGGTGTCACCAACATATCCAATAGGGGCCGATGATGTGGAGGACCACATTTCTAAGACCTTGGGAAGACCAGGGAAATCCCTCAAAAAGAGGTCACCCTTACAAAGACTGCAAGGGAATTTGGGTTTCAGATTCTTCATTTTAATCTTGTCGATCTCATCAAGACTCCCAGTACTATTAACAGTAGTTGGTTTCTTGGATCCAACATCTGATATGGTTGGAGGCTGGGTCCTTTTCGGGTTCTTCTTCTTATTCTCTTTCCGTTTCTTCTTCTTCTTATCAACCTGGCTACTTGCTTTAGATATTTCGCTAGGCGAAGAAGGAGAAAGGGAAGGAAACTTAATGGGTGAAGAAGGAAAAAAGTAAACGTGAGGTTGATGTATGGGTGGTGTACTTACATCTGAAGTATTAGGTGCAGTTGAAGCACTGGGAAGATTCAAGATCACTAGAGTGGGGAACAACCAAACCGGTAATCCGATGGTGAGTGCCGGAAGACTCAATGTGGCAATGTACGAAGGACCAAAGTTTCCAAAAGAAGGAAAGGTGTAAGGTTCCCTGGGACAAGGGGTTCCTCCATTGGTTCTCCCAGGAGTTGATTCCATTAACACTGACTCGACCTAAGGTCCACTAAGTAAAACAAACAAGACACACTATGAATCTGAGAAGCAAACAATCAAACAAAACTTCCTACAATGAAACCACTAGTTGGTGATGAAATCCAACATCGCGAGATCAAAATAGGAAGGGGCGGGGATAGAGCGGGTGGATCAGCTATGTTGGTGACCTGCTTAACAGACTTACACCTTGGTGCAAGCTTCCACGCAATAATTGTGGATTTACCCCCCAAGGATCCCAAGTGAGTTTGAACAACGTCTGTTCCAGGTACAGTGAGACTTCCCTTCATCGTCACCTTGTGTGAGACCCTAAAGATTATGGCTACTAAGGTCACCAAATCCTAGTCAGCCCCAAGGCGGGTACAGTCGACAGTCTAGTCCGAACGTATGGGAAGGATAACAAGTCTGAAATCCTTCAAGAGAACTGAGGACAAGTGGACCGGTAGAGCTCCAAAGGACCCCAAACGGATTCGGAATTCACGAAGCACCGAGACCAAATGAAGACAGTTGAACCTCAAGAAGAACCCCCAATATACGATCATATTACTACGAATGGTTGAACCATGGAGGGATAATCTTTGTAACTCTCTCGAACAAGACCTCGTGCGTAGCCCCTGTGTGAGAGGGGGATCCCAAAAATCCTATACGAAAATTGGATTTGCTCTCCCTATCACAAGATACTAAGTTTGTTTGATAGCTTTGGAAAGTTATCCTTTCAACCTATTCCAAATCCCTGCACTTTAAGCTAATGTAGGTTTTCTAACAAAAATGTAAAAAAGTTTGATCAGTTTTAGTTTAGCACTTGATTTTAGTGGTTGTTGTTTACTCAGAGGTGTATGAGAGTGAAAACTAATGATATTATGACTCAATTCCCAAAACATGCATAAGAAATGATAAGCAATCTTTTTTTTCAATGAATGTCTATTTAAGGGAAGGAGAAGGATTTTCCTTTCACTTTCAAACACTAAGATGCAATGACCTCATACAATAGTCCTCAATCAAAAATCTGATACAATGCTAAAATGTTTATATGTGACTGATAATCAGTTTGATGTAAATCTTCCTATGTTAATCCGACTTCAAGATCTGTGAGATTTAAGCAATCGGAAGCAAACCACACATAAACAAAACACACCCCTGTAGTGATCAAACAAGAAACAAAAGAAAAACCAAATCCAGATAGGAGGAAATGCTTGAAAAACTGACCTCAAAGATCAAATGGAATGGTTCATAGATCTCTGAAATTCCTTACAAAATCTTTCACTCAGTCAGGTAAATGAGAAGAAAATAGTAAAATGATTACAAGTCTTCAAAGGAAGAATGACTCAAAGTAAGGAAAAAAATTTCATAAAATCAAAGAAAAAGGTGATCAATTCTCAGAAAACAAAGTGTTGAAGGTCAAGACAAAGATTTACTGAGGTTGCAAGGACTCAGAGTAAGTGAAAACAACAAGAAAATGAATTCAAAGATTAAGCTCCTACAAGATTTTAACAAAAAAGGGGAAGTGCTCTGGTGTCAAAGGCAACTGAGTGTTTCAATGCTCCGTGTAAGCTTGGAAGGGAGCGCCAGCGCTCTGGTAGAAGAGGTAGGGGGGTGCTGGACACTAAAAATTCAGAAAAATGACCAGAAATCCAAAAATTCAAGCAAACTCAGAAATTCAAAGTGTATGAGATGAGGTACATAGCCAATGAACACATCTATGAGAATTAGAGACACAGTATGAATGAGATTAGAAGGTGAGCAAAGGGCAGGGACAAACCAAGGAAAGACAAATAAGAGTCTCTCCTCAGTGGAGTAGCCAATTTCTGTTACAGGGAAATCCCCTTGAAAGGTGCTAATGTTGGTCACTAACATCCTTTTAAGCCTAGCTAAACTAATGTATAGAGAAGAGGAAGAAAGGTGTAACTTTTTAACGATGTTTTTCCTCGCACATTCCGAGTTGAGATTTGATCCCCAAGCTCCTCGATAAGTCCTGCAAAACAAACAAAGACATAACAAGCTTCCTATTATAATAAGATTACCTTAAAACCAGATCTATCTAATAGAGACAAGTTCATGTAGAATAAACACAACCTTGAAAGAAACAGGCCAGACACATATGTATATTAATGAAAACAAAGCAAAGTGCTTACAACCATAGATGTAGATGCAACAACTTCACCAAGATCTCTTTGTCCAGACCCTTACTCAAAATTTCCACGATCAGAAAGACTGTAACTTCACTAATAAATCTCCCTTATGAGATCATAAGTTTGATGCCTCTAAACTGCCATATCAATACCACTCATGAGATCATACGTTTGGTATCTCTAAAACTCCATATCTTTTCACCATGAGAAAGCCTCCTTATATAAGCTTGGAGAGACCCAATCACCTTAGAGATTCTTGGGATAGGTTGAGGATCTTTCTCCATCAGTTGTGGATCCTCCCTAAGATCGATCCTTGACCTTAGATCTGAATCCAACCAACTCCAAAGATGAGGGGGATTTATCCCTGATTTTCCTCAACAACCCAAAATTTGTTGAAAAAAGGCCAATGCTCCCCCAAAAGGGTGCACAGAGCGTTGCAACACTCCCCCAAAGAAGGCCATGAAGCGTTGGCACTCCCTGACAGTGGGTAGGGGAGTGCTACCTTCCAAAATCCATTTTTGAGTGTTTTTCTTCATGGAAAATGATTTGTACTCTTCATAAAATGATTTCTCTTCCTAAAACCAGTCTTTGAGGGTGTCTTAAATGTCCTTGTGATGTCGTTAGAGACACGACATAGGAAAGATGGAAGTATGATGTTTGCGAAACTTGCGGCCAAAATGCGACACTTGCAACACTGACGATGACGACAATAGGTCATCATTGGAGTGAGTAATTTTGAGGTGTAACAGGGCCAAGAGATAGTTTTGGGATTCAGTACCTGGAGGACCCACTTCCAAGTAAAGGTACTCGAAGTGCTTGAAAGTTGTGTCCTTAATCTCTTCAAAAGTGGAATAGACTGCCTCATCCTCCAATCTGATTTCTTTCACATTATTCCTCCATAGGCAAGCTTTGGATTATCGGTGAAAAAAGGAAGTGTTATGATCTCTAGCTTGTATCTACAGACTCTGTGACTTTAACGTCCATTGTTCCTCCTCCCTACAAAGATTTGATTGGTATTGCAGAAAGATCATATGTTCTTCCTTTAGAATGACTTGGGTGATAGGGGACTCATCCATTCTTACTTGGAGAAATTCCAACTGGAGTTGTATGGCCTTAATCTTGTGATCAAGGCTATAGATATTTTTTTCCCACTCCTTGATGGCGCACTTAGTGGCTTTGAGGTTATGTTCCCAAATATAGACTAGGGAGCCAGAGATCTAACGACTCTAGGAAGCAACAACAAGAGAAGGAAAGGTGGGGTCATCGAGCTAGAGGGGGTTGAAGCGAAAGGGGATAGGGACAAAGTTGATGGGCTCAACTAGAAGAAGAGAGATGGGATGGTGGTTACAACAGGCTCAAGAAAGAATATAGCAGGAGAGGGTAAACTAAGAGACTAGGAAGGAGCTGTGAACCAAGAACTTGTCTAGTCGAGATGCAATGTGACCGAGGCCTGTCCACCTGCTAGTTCAAGTATAAAGTCCTTTGGAGGGGTGGATGTAAATCATGTTCAAGGATTGTATGAGATCCTTCATCCATTCTATGCATGGGTCTCTGACAATAGAGCTCCCCTTTTTCTCATTTTTCTACAGTGTTGAGTTAAAGTCCCCTACAAAAATTCATTTCGAAGCGAAAATCATAGTCTTAGAACTCCAACAAAGAGTTCCAACACTCCTGCTTCTCATGATAGTTGTTAGGAATATAAACATTGAATAAATTCACCATCTGACCTCTGAGTAGGTGAGTGAGACAGACTAATATCCAGTGGAGGGAATCCAGGCTTAAATGAAAATTAAATAATCTAGGGTTCCAGAGGGTGTAGAGTCCCCCTAAGGATCCTCTAGAGCTTACTGCAAGACCAAAACTGTTATGCCAAAATTTGTGACTCATTTGAAGGATGTTTGAGTCTTTCATTTTTGTCTCCTGGATGAGGAGGGTATGGGGATTTTTTTTCTTGATTAAGCTTTTGAGGGAATCTTTTTTTTTTTTATTCCAGTCCTCTACAATTTCAGGAGATAACCTTCATTATTTACCCAGAGGTTTTGAAGCCCCACCCTTAGCAGGGATGGATCCTCCATGACTTCTAGTGATCACTACTTCTTTTTTGAGAGAAATTTTGACTGTAGTCTGAATACCTAGATATTTTTCTCTTTTTTCTACCTCTTCTCTTTTGTTCTGATTCGATCTTTTGCCTACTCGCTTGGGAAATTGACTCTGCTTGATCTCAATTTGAATCTCCTTTTGTGTCCTCAAAGGGTTCTTCATCAAAGATGATTGTGTTACCAATCTTGTGCTAATATGCAAAGTGTTGAGGCGATATCTCTTTAGGTTGGGAAGGATGAGGCGATTGGGTTAGGGGGGTGTTTTTAGGGATTTTCTCTCCTTCTTTGGGGATGTCTTCTATCACTATGGGGTTGTTTTGGTTTTCATCCATGGTATCTTCGTGATTCGATAGAGATTCGTACCTGCTACCACTATAAGGGTTTTCTTTTTGATCAAGAGGAACAAGAGGTTGCTTACCTTTTGAGGAGATCAAATATGGTTGAGAGGGAGGTTGAGCGGAAGTCGGATGGGGGCCATGCTTCTAGGTTGGACGTCTTCTTTTTGGTTATTGCTAGTGTTCTACTTGCTCCATTTGTGAGGGGGATTTCGAAGCTTTAGGGTGGTTTTTGGTGAAGTGACTGTATTCGTGACAAGCTTTGCTCTTGAAGGGAAGTTGCAGGTAAATCTAGTTGTCTGGGGTTAAGTGCATAGTTTTAGGTAATCCATTTTTGAGGTCTACTTCAACACAGATGTGTGCATAGCTTGCATGCCATCGCGTGGTTTTGCACGATCTATATACTTTCCCAGGGCATTGCCAATACTTCGTATTGTGTTGTCATTCTACCAATGGAGGGGGAGGTAGGGTAGATAGACCCATACTGGGACGATTGAGGGGATATTGTTTTCAGGGATAAAATTAAGAGTCTAGTGATTGAGATACATACCTTGAGAACCCATGAAGTAAGTCTTGCTCCGGACGATGAGATCTCTGTCTGGTTTTTCTTTGAAATGAAAGACGAAGAACCCCCTACCGCAAAAGGCTATGGAGAGATCCCCTTTGATTAGAGGGCACTAATTCTTGTCAACCTAGTTTTTCATAGAGCAGAGAGAGGGCCAGATTCCTATGAACTAGCCAATCGAACCTTGTTCTGCCAGTCTTAAAGCTAGGTTATGAGAATTGGAGGGGTGAATTGGAACTTTGGGGATTGTGTCCAATTTCTTGGCAAATTTTGACAAGGGAGTAAGAATTGATTTGCTAAGCAAGGGTACCAGAGAGCTGAAGGTGGCAATGTCTTAGTGGGGGGAGCTCATGCCACAAGATCGGGGGCAAGGTTTTCAAAAACCCTAAGCTCGAGAGTGAGATTAAGATATACAAATTTTATCCATTTTGATTTTCTCAAAAATTGAGATTTCCGAGTAGGTGTTTTGAGTAAAAGTGCACCCTCTTCTTTAAGGAATCTATCCATTATACTTTATCTTACACCTTAAGAGGATATCCGAAAAGGATGAAAACACTATTAATTTATAATTAAAATAAAATTTTGGAAACGGATAATATATTATTTGTATTTTTATGATACTTACATTGTGTTCAGTGTCCACATGGATAGATTGGATATGTAAGCATGTGCATCCAATATAATCACAATCAATGACGTGGCACAAAACATATACATTAAATGTTTTGAATAATTCCCGCTCCCATTAAATGTTATGATTGTTGAGGTAGAAGTTATGTTTTGGAGAAGATAAGTATAAAAATGATGTACAAACCTCTTACGCAACCACTACATGTGAGCCTAGTAAAGTAAAGTATTAATATGGGATATGAGAAATGATGGGACAAAATCCCATTTTGAGGATATGAACGACTTTATCATTCTTCCATAAAGGGATTGATGTGAGGGACTTTCACGAAGCATTCATAATTTGACATTATGATCCGATAATGCCCAATGATTATGATTTTGAGTATACATGATCCATTTTTAGCTTCAAGGCCCATCAAATTCGATTCTCTTCATTATAATATATGGATTTTGTTCTTCCTCTCCACCATGATCTAGTTATTGCCCATTATTTATGAGGATGTAAAAAAATATACTTAATATAATTTTTGTGTGAATTTTCTTCTAAAAAAAATTGAAAGCAATAATTTATGATTGATAAAATAAAATAATAGAGTGGAAATCTTTTTAATGATGTGTTTTGTATTAAGAGATTGTAACAAATGTTTAATGTGAGATTATATTAAACAAATTTTCAACTACAACAAGATTTAAACTTATTATTGATTTCTATCCTACCTTCAAGGAACTAGTGAGAGGAAAATTGGATCTTTCGTGTACTTCCCTTATATGTTTCCTTAATACATGAATAAATTCTTACAAATTAATTACAAAGAATAACACATAAACATAACGTAATTAACCTAAAAGAAGACACTCCATGGTTGGTTGGCGCCCCTTTAAATATTGATTGTTGTTAAGTGCCTCAGATCTGTAAATAGAATCACATACAATAAATCTAAGAATGGTATAGAAGAAATCCACCTTTATTAATATGAAACCCTTAAGGTAGCGCAACACCTTATAATTGGTCATTTTATGGAAGGGATTCATTCTTGTTCTCTTGCCTCTTCAAGGGGGAAACCTCCTAATGAGCTATGCTCCAAATACAATACTCAACAACCATGCCCATTACATTGTTTACACCTCTTTATATAATACCACCTACCACCTGAGAGCATTCTATAGAAGGAACCTTGTAGTAGATGGAACCTTCTAGTAAACCTTCTTACATTTATTGTGTTCACAATAGGCCTTATTTACTAAAAGTGACCTCCATACATAAGAATATGTCTCTACTATTATTCCCCTTGGGTACCTCCCTAGGTACCCCATATTATCCCCATAATTACACTACAATTGTTTCCTCATGAGCTATGTGTTCCCAATTTGGATTTCCTGCCCCATGTAAGGGGAGGTGAAGGATTTGGAGCATTCTTCATAACTTCAACAAAGGATTTTGGAGGCCAGGATTGAACCTGTGGCTCAGCCTCAAATTCCTCTTCATGAGTTGAATCCCCTTCTTCTTCTTGTAATTCTTCTACTTCCTCATTTTACTCCTCTAACTCTTTTGTATCTTCTTTGTTATTCTCATCTCCATTTACCATTTCTTCTTCTGCATTATTTGTTGGATCCTCAGAGGATGGATCCTAGCCACTATTAGACTAAACTAATTTTGGATTTGGATCCACTGCTTGCTCCTTTTCAACCTTCTTCTCCATATTTTCTAGATTTTCATTTTCCTCTAAGTTCCCAAGAGCTTCATATTTGTTAATGCTTGATGAAGGTGAACCTTCTTGAGTTGAATTTGGAATGGACGATGATTTTAGCTTAAAATCCCTTTGCCTACTTGAAACTATTTTGAGCTCGGGTTCCATCCTAGGATGCTACTTTGAGTGTTGCTTTGGGGAGGTTTTCTTTGTTTTCTTTGTTGTTTCTTGCGCAAATTGCTTAAAATGATATTGCTCAGGATTATTCTAGGAAGAAATCTAATTAAAAGATGGATGAGTGTCTTTTTCTCTTGGACAATTTTTAGGGAAGTGTTCATATTATTCATGACATGAGTTACAATTGAAGGGAATTTGCTCATAGTCAAAGGCTTGAATATGACTTTAACCCACCAAATTGAGTTTAATCACCTACGACAAGCCCTTCTAAATATACTTCCACATAAATCCTAGCATAAGTGCAAATATTCCCTTTTGGTTTAACATGGATAATGTAATGACCCAACTTCTTTCCAATAGCTTTGAAGGAATTGTTCCCCCAGAAAATAATGGGAAGATGTGATAGTCTAATCCAAATAACAACATAAGAGATTTCCATATTTGGATCAAAATTATGAGCCCAGTGGGAAAGGAACATTCCCTTGATGCCCATGAAGTATGGGCCGGATTTGAAGATCTTATCTCTTTCTCCTTTACTTTCAAATATGAATGCAAGAAATCCTTGCCACAATAAATCATAATAATACTTCCTAGAACATCCCATTTCTGATCGACCCATTCTTCAATTACTCGAGGATTGATTAGGCCAAAGGCCAATAAACTTACCTACTAAACCTCTCTCATGTGAAATAATAGAATTTGTTTTTTCCTTAGAGGACCTTATTTCTAGATTGGGAATAGATTCAATCTTATTGACAAACCCATTTTTATGAGGACGTTTCTCACTAATAGATCTGGAAGATCTAATCAAAATAGAAAAGGCTTCTTCTTTTGAGGCAGAATTCCTTGCCATGATGAAGCTAAGGAAAACGCAACACAGGATCAACAGTCAGAGAGTCGGACCAACAAACATCCAACTCAATCCGAAGGCGATGATTGGAAAGGGAATACCTATGAACGTCCAACATTGGTTCAACTGGAGCATACAATTCATGTGACAACGAGATACAGACAATGATTAGGATAAACCCTAGCTGCTCAGACAACACATACATAACATCACATATGTATTTGAGTTAGAGGGATAATCTTTATGTCTCTACATATTTTAATATTATGCATGTGTATTTTAAATAACAATAATCATCCCAAATTACCACAAAACCACAATCCAATAAACAAACATTATTAATATATAACAAGAAATCCTCCCTCTCTTTTTTAAAAATCAAAGACATTACTACCTTCATAATTATTTATATATATATATATATATATATATATATA
>ML803393.1:233697-244707 GCA_009831015.1 Picea engelmannii
GACTAACTAATCAGACATATAAATACAATATATGTCATTTATTATTCATTGACTAATAAATAAAAAATTATTAGACATACAAATATAATATTTATATTTATTACATTAATATGTTAAAGAATAATGTTATTATGGTAATATTTTGAAGAATAATACTAATATCTAACATTAAATATTATTTCTTATTATAAATGTATATGCTTATGAATGCACATTCCATTTATTATTCATTGGCTAACTAATCACACATAAATATAATATTTATATATTTATATTTATTACTTTAATATGTTAAAGAATAATATTAATATCTAACATTAAATATTATTTCTTATTATGAAAGTATATGTCATTTATTATTCAGACTCATTAATCACACATATAAATATAATATTTATATATTTATATTTATTACATTAATATGTTAAAGAATAATGTTATTATGGTAATATACTAAAGAATAATATTAACATCTAACCTTAAATATTATTTGTGTGTTTTGTCTTAATTTATTATTAATATGAATATTAATTTGAAAATTATTCATATACAAATTATTGTATAATACTAATCTCAATGTTAAGTGAAGAAATCACCACACCATAGTTTTAACTTCCATTTCTAAATTTATGTTGCATTATGGTCTGTCATAAAGGATACACACGATTATATTTATGATAATAGAGTGAAATGCTCTATGCTCAATTTAGAGAGGACATTGAACCATCAAAGATAGGTAGCATATCACTATCAGATACATATAACTCCCCAACAACTTTAATCTCACATAACCACTTGTACTAATAAAGAGTTGTTTTTTTGACAAGAATAATGCATCTAATATTTATCTTGGAAATTAATGTACGCATTTTTTTATGAAATTAGAGTCATAGTTTTATGAACAATAAAGTAAAAAATAAGTATGTCTCGCATTCTCATGCTTAAGTAATGAATGGGGTCGTTGGTACCATGCCAATGCCATTACACTAATAATTTTGAAGGTCACATTAACAATATTCTTCTTAAGGATACAATTCATAATTGACACAAGACCTAAGATCAATTGTCCCATCCAACAAACCCCACTCATGGGAGGGGTATGTCTGCTCAAAATTGATATTGAGTCTTTTTCACAACAACAATTTCAAATTGCCACTAGACTATAACCTAATGAACAACTAATAAATGTGTATCTATCTATGTATCTACAACCTATTTGTAATAGAATTTTATGAAAAAAGTCTAGACGAATTATTCTCACATGAAGTTCCACTAAAAACAATTATAAATCTTGATAGTTTTTAATTAATATTAATTAAATTTAATAATACATGAATACAAAATTTAGATCTTAACTATTATTTATTAAATTAAAAATCACTTAATTAAAATTATATTTCTTCTCCCTGGATGGGGTGTCTAATGTGGAAGTTTTATAGGAGCCTAAAAGGCACCTGCATGTAATCCCACCTGGGTTCCTTTGTGTGTGGAATCACTTAGGGTATGGGGGGTATTACTCTGACCCTCATATCTTGACCACCTAGTACCATATAGTGCAAGTGACCTTCGTTGATGATGGAACTGCCATAATGCATAATCATTAATTTAGAAGGGTACAATGTTTTTATGGCTAGGTAGGGCTCGATGGAAAAGGTGAAACACATGTTATTAGACTCGGGGATTGATAGGGTTCAATATTTTCTCTCTAGACTCCTATCTTCGGTGACTATGGTAAGTTCTCCCTCTGTTTCACTGCTCTGGTTCATTTGGTTGTCATTATTTTTGGTTATACTAGGTTTCGAGGGTGGGGACACCATGATGAGGGTAGATTCAAATATGTTGGTTCTCGATGCTCAACTGCCATCCCTCTCCTTCACCCAAACCCATTTCCTCCTTTCCTTGGCTCATTCTATTAATCACAACTCCAACCCTCCCTCCAAAACCATTGATTGTTTTAATCTATTAATCATGAAGAGAATTGAGCAAGGAGGTTGTCTCGAGTCTAGCAAGAAAGGCCTAGGTCATTGTTCCAAAGACACTGCCAAAAGATATCCCTCTCAAAAAACCACCCAATGCATAACCTAGGTTCAACTGGACGCTATGAAATCCGTAGAGAATTTCCATCATTGGTTTTCTAAGGATATCAAGAATGAGGTAACATCTATGGACCAAAATATCAATAAAAAAGGAAGGAAACTCTCTAATTTCAAATTGGATACTAAAGTTAAGGACCAGGTACTAGATATCAAGTTCTTTAGGTCTAAAGACAACAAGGTGTTGGTTGTGGAGCTTGATTATCTTCTCGATTTAGAGGTCTTTTACTTTCAGCTGTGTTTATACCCCATGAAGTATTTACACCCCATAAGTATGTACACTCTTCCACACGGGGGAGTGCAGAGGGGGGGCTATCCTCCTGACTAGGGGTAAGTAGGCCCCCAGCAGGGGTTCGGGGGCGAAGCCCCCGAAGTAATCCATTACCTTCTTAAGGTCCGATAAACCAATTTGGTCAAAGTGGATGTTAATCATCATCATCATCATCAATATTATACTCGTTAAGAGCTCAACATGTCACTTACGAAAATTAAAACTTGATGAAAATGATAACAATCATTTATCCAAACCCCGTAAACTAAACACAATTAACATTTCAATCATTAATATTGACATTATATGTTTTGAAAAATTCCCACTCCCCTTAAGTGTTACTATATGTTTTGAACAATTCCCACTCCCATTAAATGTTAGGTTTGTTTATGGAAAAAATATGTTTTGGAGAAGATAAGTATAAAAGTGATGTGTAAACGTGTTACCCCACCACATGTGAGTCTAATAAAGTAAAAGTAAAGTATGGATATGAGAATAGTCTAATAAAGTAAAAGTAATGTATGGATATGAGAAATGATGGAAAAAATCCCAATTTGAGGATATGAACAACTTTCTCATTCTTCCATTCCATAAAGGGATTGATTGATGTAAGAGACTTTCACGAAGCATTCATAATTTGGCATTATGATCTCATAATCTATTTTCAACTACAATTCGCTTCATTATAATCTATGGATTTTCTTCTTCCATGAATGAGAGGAACAATTTATCATCGAGTGGAAACATTCCTTAAATAGAAAGTTTTGTTAATCATAAAAGAAGGAGACAAAGTGGGAAATATCCCCTTTCCTTTTCAAAGGGTAACAACACCGCCATTCCCAACGTTAAAGCCTTTGACTATGGTTTATTATATGCATGAAACTAATTAGTGTACTTCGAAGCAACCATCTAAATTCTTATTGTGTTGGTTGATTGATTGCAAATTCAAGTTTTATTGAATATGTTCCTATGTTTTTATAAAGTTTTTAATTAATTTTAGTATTTTTTAAATTTAATAAACTTTTCATAATTTTTGGATATTTTTTATCTTTTTTTAATTGGCAAATGAAACTTTGGATGAGACTTAAATTCCTGGTGTGTTTCAATTCATTTTCCTATTTGTCAGTCTTTTAAAATTAATTTAAAAATATACAATTATAATTGGTCAATCTCTGACCACTTCCGACATTCATGACAAATTTTGAAGCTTCTAACGTCTCACTACAGTCGAAGCTTATCTCACTGCAATCGAAACACTTGCATGCATGCAACACTCCACTTTGATAATGCTCCATCTATGTGGATGCAGTCCTCCACTTGGATGCTTTTGCTCGCCCCCATAACACCCTCTACCTGTTAGAGAAGCCATAACCTCCCTTGCTTTCTTATATTCAACATTCATTCTAGTGAAAACATGATGGATGATGGAAACCTCCCTTACTTTCTTATCTTCAACATTCATTCTATTGAAAACATGATGGGCGAGGGTGCTTAATGGACATTGGCATAACGACAGATTGATGGCATAAGGGCATAGGATGAATGGATCAAGGGTGGATTGATGGTGTTGGAGCCACCTTTCTCTAAATACATGAAATGTTATACTTAAGCCCAAAAAGGTTGGATTTCGAGACTTCATTTGTTTCACGTTTCTACCCCTTAAAATCGCAGTGTCCCGACGTATGAAATGGCGAAAACCTTCCTAATTCTAATCACCATTACTAAAAGACTAAGCGGGGATTATCATCTCTTAGTACCTCGTACCCTCGCTCTCGAGAGTTACGCGTTGAACATTTCTCAAGCCTCCGACTTGCGAACTCACGAAGTTGTGTTAAAGTTACCCAGGTTAGTATCAAGAACAAATCACTTTAAACCCTAGTTAGTCACTATCGTGATTTCGCGACTCGACGATTGTTTCCCTAAAGGGAATCACCTTTGTAACCTCGATCCAAGACGTCACGATTTTATTTAATTAAGCATGGGTTAATTAAAGGCTTAAGTCAAATCACTTTTAATCAATTAAATCGCACCATCGCGATTTCGGGTTTTTAAGGTTCAGAGGCTAGGAGCGAAAACACTCGATGTGGCGAACACCGAAAAGGGGATTAGCAACTAAGTGCACTAAATTGAAAGAACTAAACAAGATTAATTAGCGCCTTAAACAAACTTTAACACACGGTTTACGGATGAAGTTTTGAATGATTCTGCATTTTTCAATGTTATGAATCGTGAAACATTTATGGCATTTATTTGAATTGCAGTGCATTTATTTGAATTGCAATGAGGTGACGGATGGTAAGATCTCATTTTTACTTCTAAATATTTCTATTAAGTGATTTGACCGTTCTGTTGGCAAGGACACACATAGACTTAAATGATCAAGATAAAGAGTTTTTCCTTCATTATTTCAGTGTTCATTTCTATTTGCGCGCAGAGCCATTTCACCAGGATAACTTATGTTTGTGTTTTCAATTTTTCTGACAGGAGATCCAGTTGCAGGTTTCTCTATCATGGCTCCACGAAAAGTGACCAAGGAAGTTGCCGAGAGTTCAAGTCAGGGTTCAGACGTTGTTTTCGATACCTCGCCCTGAAGTATTAATTTTGTCAATACATGGTCATACATTTCCAACATTCTACAATCCGAGTCGGTAAAAATTTCGAATGATTCTAGCGACGATGAGAAGGATGACTTGTCAACCAAATACAAAATCGTCGCTCAAGCAGAGATGCAAAAAATAGCGGTGAGGCCCTAGCTTCTTCCCTATTGTGATATGATCAGGTGGGCGCTGGACCATGTGGACATCCCGACCAGGACAATTATCAACAAACATAAGGTAACGATTGGGACTTTTAGACCAGAACATTTGCGGACAATGTATAAATTGTCACCCACACCGAACCTTACTCACAATGTCGAATTTCTAGAAGGTTTCAAGAAGAAGGAGTGTGAGCAATATGAAAAAAGTTTATCCAATCTGATCAAAGATTGGGTTTCACACCCCGCGAAATTCAGGGCTGATACTCACATAATCTATTCAATCTCTTCCTTGGAGCCACAATTCAAGTATATAGCGATGATGGCCTGCAGGTTGTATGGGAAGGAGGACACTACCCATTTTTTCCTCCCATGGGTATCACTTATTCATATAGTTGCTGAGGTTTTCTCCTTCGACTGGGCCAAGTTGTTGTCTGACAGTCTGACCAGTCGAATTACTGAATATGGAGCACAAAGGAAGAGTAAGAAAGAAGCTTTGTTCTTTATGTCGGCTTACATCATGAATGATATCTGCTTCATGAAACCCTTCCCACTAATGAACTGGAGTTGGGCTCCATCTAATACAGATCCTATTCATGTCTACCACTCAAAGCTTTGGGAGGATAAATCCAAAGAATTCATCTACGAGATCTTCAACTGGGTAATGGTGCCATTGCATGTCACCATCTTCAGCCAACTGCCTCCTAGGATTTCAGATAGCGTCACGACCAACCTGAGTAGCATGGAAGATTGGTATAAAGAGGCAGAATTTTCATATATCAGGGTTTTCGGCACCTCTGTTCCTCCATATGCTCTACCGCTATTCTTGCCAGATAAACTATTGTGTCGTGAGATCGCTAGATAGACTGTGCTCGGCGGAATAAGCAAAGAGCTCAAAGGAGTATCAAAAAAGGTATGGCCGCCCTTCCCCATTCATATTGGTGCATATTCTTTGTTAGATTTTGGCCATGCCAAAGCCGAGGCTACGACTTTAGAAGAAATGAATCTGGTGGATATTGAGTTCAAGAAGCACGACCCTAACAAGGTTGTGAGAAATCACCTGGCAAGTTGTGGCCTGAAGAGATACAAACACGAGGATTCCCCTCATGATGAAATATTTCGGGGTGCAAGGTCCTACTCTGAAGTCCTAAGTCGGATTCAAGCCCTGCCACACAGAGATATGGCCGATTTCCTTAAATTCCAAGAGCACCGGCGGAGTTGTCTCCCCCAGGTTTTACAAGGTGAAACCCCAAAGCTTCCTGTTACACAGTAGACGGAAGCCAAAGGTTCAAAGGACTCGATTCCTAACAAGGAGAAGAACCAAGAGGAAACAGGGGAGGCTGGAACCTCAGAGCGAGGAGCCGAAATCCCCTACCAACAGGAAGGAAACCTCAAAAAGGGTATGTCGGGAAAGCAGGTCCAAGGTCAAGCAGAGATACCCTCGCAAGGGTCGGGCGACTCACTATCACTCATGTCAAACAAGCCAGCCACAGATGCTACCCCGAAACAACCATTCAATGAAATTGGTAGTCCCATTGCTTCTATCACACCCTTACAGTTCACAAAGGGGAACCCCGATGCGAGATGGGTTTTCGGTGAAGAACTAATGCCCATTTCGGTTGAAGAATTATCCCCTAATGAATTTTTCTTTGATAAGAAAAGGAAGGTTGTAGTGAAGCAAGAATCATATAAAAAAGAGGGCGTAGTGGCTAAAAGATTTAAAATCTTGACAGAAGGAAAGGTCGTAGGGGAGGAGGAATTCGCCGATGAGATAGCAAGAACACTAGGGGCTTATGCTACAGCTAACTAGTACTCCGTGGGAACCTTGAAGGCATAGTTGAAGCGAAAGAACCTCTTAATTGGCAAGTTGGAAGCTAGGATGGCTACGGCGGAAGAAAACGCCAAGGATGAGGTGAGCAGAAGCCTCGAGCAGGCCAAAATAGCTGATCTACAAGAGATCAAGAAGCTTAGATCCGACCTTGAGATGGTGCGCCAGTCAGCGCAAGTAAGCCAAACGCAGGTAAGCCAGCAGGAGCAACAAATAATACAGTTACAGTCGAAGTTGGATGTCGCTGAGAGTCAGGTTTTAGACATAAAAATGTTCAGATACCAAGCTGCCAAAATTCGACAGAAGGTATTAACGGCTCAACAAGACTTTCTTGTAAAAGTGGGAACCATTCAGAACCACTTTCAGGCGATAGATCAAGTGTTAGAAAATATTTCTTTAAGAGAAAGAGAAGCTGGGGCGGCTTGGGTTGCTTTCCAGGATGTTGTTATAGCTACAACGAAGATAGAGATGGTTAGCAACTCCAAATTATCCATCGCAGAACAAACTAGAGGGAATATCTTGCTAAAGGTTTGGGAGCAGAATATATCAGAAAGCAGGGGGAGAGATAAAGAGGTGATGAATTCTTGTGAGGAAATGTTCGCCTTGATAAATAAAAGTTTGTTAGACCTTGATAAGGAAGGCAATGCTGGGATGCTGGGAAAAATCAATATAGCTAAACACCTGCTGGACATCAAAGAAAATGTGGAGAAGGAGCAAGCAGAGATATCCCAGATAAGCCAGATTGATATGGTCCAAGTGGACAAATGGCTAGTACAACCAAGTTTACAATTATGCTCTATCATCCCAGAAGACCGATAAGTAGGGAAAAGGTTGCCACAGTTGGCGAAGAGTTGTTACACCTTTGAGGCAAGCAACCAAGTAGAGCCTTCCAGGTTGATAGCCCAATTGGTTGAAAGGTGTTACATTTGCATTGAGTAGGTGAAGGGGCAGGTTTCTGGTGCTAAATAATGACAGATGTCAACCCGTTATATTTTTGGAGCCAGAAGAGAAGAGAAAGGAAGGTGCTCCGCCCTTACTAGGGAAGACAAAAGATGAGGAGATGAAACGCTCCATTTTTTCATTTGTAATCGACAAGTTTCCAGAACGATCGGAATTCTAAATGTTTAGAAGTTTGTTTAAATATACATTTAGGAAGAGACACAAGGGGATTTTTTTTTGGTTGGATATTGTAATAGAGAAAGTTTTTTTTAGCCAGGATTAATACAAAGCGAATTGAAGACTCCATATTCCGTCAAGATTAAGTTATGTGTTTTCCTTTGTGATTTCATACTTCATGTCATTTTTTACATATGCATCTTTGATGAATGTTTTAACTACAATTTAGTATAACTTCTACTGTGGTGATCAGATTCTAGTTATCTAGTTATTTACAACTTTTCCTCTGTATCGGATACTAGTAGGTACAAGACCTATGAATTACTTAGATCTCTACATTTTATGCTTTCATCAAGGTATCTCTTTCTTTTCTTCTTCTGCTACATCGTGTAATTCCTCTAAAATTGATGCCCCACATTGTTGACACCTCTATGTTTTTCTTTCATTTTCACACTCGGTTTCAGATTTTAACTCAGTTATGGAAAATGACCTTCGATTTTGTTAAAATCTTCGATTGGCTTCACTGAATTTTCCTCGTATAATCTAAAATTGAAATAAGCACTTTAAAACATCAACCCTTTTTTAAAGCTCTATTCTCCCCATGACTGTACCTGTCGTAAAGCATCCCAACATCGAACCCGGCCTATCGGATCAAACCATCATTGCTTTGAATCTTTTCAATACCATACTTAAGACTTCCATCACCTGGACAGAGCTCAAACGTTCATGGGCCGCCATCGAACGAGATATCAACATTCAAGAATATTTGGAAACTAGACAAAGACAACTCAGAAATCAACCATAGCTTCTTTCCCCGAAGTTGTTTCTTCCCCTTTTTATCACTCACTCACTTTGGATGCTTAGAATCTATACTTTATAGCCTTAAGTGTAGACTCTGGAACAACATCTTTCTAGCGCCATTGCCAGGGATGGAGAATCATAGTCACTTTCCCCTGAGAAAACGACATTTCCAAGTTTCATTTTTTGATAGTGAACAAAGAGCGAACACCTTGTTAAGGTTAAAAATTCATCATTCACTTGGCGACTCCACTCTTAAGTAAGCTGACATCCTTTCAAAAGAACACCAGACAAAACCCAGATGCCAAACAGACAATGCCAGTTTTCGACCCTGAAAAAATACTAAGACCAAGGGGTCTTTTTAAACAAAATGTTGTTGCCTACAAACCCATGTCTAATCAGTATAAATATAAGACCTTTTTTGAACCTTCACCCTCGCGAGAACTTTCTCTTGGGAAAATATTGGACAGTGTTGTCGAAGCCGAGACCCTAAAGTCCGAGCAACTCTTACCCAAGATCAATATCGAGACCTCTCCGACTACCTCTTATGTGAGTAGGGGTGACATGCCTACCATAAAGGTCATCCCTATTGATATCCCATCGACTCTCAATATAAACCCCTCTGTCACTCAAGGCCTTGAAGAAGTTTCCACATACACGGATTCGACACCAGTGGGTTCTCCCATTTACATATCCTGCAAGTCGGAGGATCCGAGTCCATGTATACCTTCTTCCCCTTTTTCAACTTTCACCTCCCCTGGTAAAAAAATTTCTGACTTTTCCCCTTTCCACCCTGTGGAAGCCAGAGAGTCGCTATACATCTTAGCCAACCCTCTTTATAATGCACATATTACTTCTCCTAGGTTATCCATGGCTGCCACCAGAGGAGGAGCAGGGGGAATAGGAGGTCAAGGCCAACAACCGCCTCCTAGGGTTTTCACCAAAGTAGTTGCTAGATACACCCCCTTGGTCCTTCCAGTACCTCTCCATGATTTACTCGAAAACTATATGAAAAACTTACCCAAGTTCACAGGATAAGGGGATCTAACTGCAGCCGAGCATATCAACGTTTTTGATCAATTCGCTGATATTCTAGGTCTCGAGCATGAGGACGTGTATTCCCGTTTTTTTTTCCAAACCTTCGAGGGACAGGTAAGAACTTGGTTTCGGAGCCTACCCCTAGGTTCAATCTTATCCTACGATGCGCTAGAAGACCTCTTTCTCAAACAATGGGGCGAAAGAAAGGATCATTTATACTATTTGACCGAGTTCGGGTCTTTAAAGAAAAAGGGATCTGAAACTGTTATGGAATTTATCCAAAGGTTTAACAAGTTGTACAATAAGATCCCAGTTAAAGTTAAATTGTCCCAATCCCCATCCAAAGTGACTTTCACAGGATCCTTTGAACCCAATTTTTCTCTACTATTAAGAGAATGGAGAGGGGCCGACCTAACCTAAATGCAAGATGACGCTATGGAAATTGAGTCAAACATGATGGCTTTGGGTAAATTAAAAATGAAAATCGAGATGGGAAACAGAAAAACTAGACGTCTTAGAGAAAAAGAAGGTCCCTTTGGATCTGGAAGATCCTCAGATGACAAAATGGATGACATGGCTAGGATAATAAAAGAACTATCAAATAAAATCTCGAGGATGGAGCTAAATCAATCCAAAGCTGATCAATTCGTTAAGAGAGAATTCAGGAGAAATTTCAATCCTCAGTTTCAACCAAGACAAATTAAAAATGAAGACCAAAAGATCCAAACACCTCTAAAAAATGAAAATTTTATTGGAGGAAATGATATGCAAGAGTTCAAAGACTTGGAAGAAGACGTAAACAACTTAGGCGATGACTGTATACAACCTCACTTGATGAAAGAAGATTATGAGAAGTCCCTGAACACTGACCAATCATCGGTTGAAGACAATAACCTAAACAATGTTGATGATCCTTCTTATCAAGGAATGGATGACACCATAATGCCCGAGCTCCAGCATGTTGGAATATTGATTGTTGTCATTGATGTCAACCCTAGTCATGGGTTTTGGACCGCAAGATTGATAAAGGTATTTGGACATGAAGGAAAATGAACATGCATATACAACACCCATGAATGGATAGTATACATCATGCTGTTTCCGGTGGTAT
>ML803393.1:245634-258517 GCA_009831015.1 Picea engelmannii
AAACTATTGATTATTTCTCATATATTGTGCATGGTGTATTGTGGTGTATTGGTGTAACTCTTATACTATTGTTCATTGCTCATTGGATATAATTGAATGGTTTAAGTATAAGTTGAAAAAGGTTTTTAATTGTACTTGATACTAATTCACCCCCCTCTCAGTATCAACACAGCATAAATACAATCTGAGGCCCAAAAACAAACTTGTGTCAACTGCGCAACCCAAGAAAATTTTGCCTAGGGGAAAAACATACGAGCCTATCCAGAAAGAGAACGAGATGCGAAATAAAAAAGGGGTAGACTCACAGAATACCAATGTAAAAGAGGTCGAAACCCAAGCAATAAGAACTAAGGCAGTTGAAACGCGGACACCCGAAACTAGAAACACTGAAAATAAAACAATGCTACTAAATAAAATGGATAAGAAAGAGTCTGATGTTTCAGCCAAGGAAACAGATAAAATTGTGGGAGGTTTTTGCCTAGAAAACGAGATAAAAAAGATCAAGATACCAATACCTTTGGTCAAGTTGGTGAAGAATCCTGTGTACCAAAAACAAATAACCAAGATGATAAAATTTTTAGATGTAGAGAGTCAGTCCAACGTGATAAATCTGGAAGATGACAAGCCTAATATCACTTTTGGTCCACATTTTGAAGGTGCCAAAGATACCGTCACCCCCTTCTATATTACCCTGAAAGTGCACAATCGGTGTTGCATAATTGCATGCTGGACTCTCGGGCCTCTCATAATGTAATGCCCAAATCTATTATGGATAGACTAGGCCTCGAAATCACCAGACCCTATGGATATCTTTACTCGTTCGATTCAAGGAGAGTTAAGTGCATGGGCATGATCAAAGATTTAGTAGTCACCCTCGCCTAGATTCCGGTGAAAAATGTTCTAATGGATGTATTTATCGCTGATATACCCCCGAAGTATGGTTTACTATTATCTAGATCTTTGGGAGCCAAGCTCATGGGATCCCTTCAGCTGGATATGACCTACACCACAATCCCTATTTTTGGTGGACAGTTCACATGGTTATACAGGGAAACACGGTTGGCATATATGGTAAGTGATCCTCAGAATCCTAACAATTACCTTGTTTACATAGCCGATCAAGACCTAGGAAATTGTATTCTATCCTTTGACAATACTGAAGATAATTTTACTGAAGAAAGTTACATCGATGAAATCAAAACCAAAAATACAGCTAAAAATGTGTACAACACTGGAACTTGGAAAATGTTCTTTGATGGTGCTTCATTGTGTGAAGGAGCAAGTGCAGGAGTGCTTTTCGTAGCACCTGAAAATGAATTCGCCGTTCCCTTCTCTTACAGGCTACAGTGGGACGTAGACTAAACAAACAATGTTTGTGAATATGAAGCTCTAGTCTTAGGACTGGAAGATACCAAGAAGCTAAACATAAATAAGTTAGAGGTCTATGGAGATGCTGAACTGATTGTGAAGAAGGTAAATTGACAGTACTAGGTCAAGCATCCTAGACTAAGGTCCTACATAAATTGCGCTTGGGATCTAATGGAAAAAGTATTTTCATTAGTAAAGGTTCATTTCATCCCATGAGCTGAAAACCAGTAGGCCGATTCACTGGCCAAAGCAGCTTCGACTTTCGCCCCCCCTACCGCTTTCAAATTAAATTACCACATAGAGGTAAGGCACAGACCATCCATACCAAACAACATACAACACTGGCAGATTTTTGAAGATGATGAACAGATCATAAAGTTCCTGGAAATGGTGGATGATTTCTCTGAAACCCACATTGACCAGGAAAACCAAAACGATCATACCTGGATTATGCAGGAAGGGGAGGAACCTTAGGAGTTCCGAGAAAAAATTGCAAATCATCGTCTGCTAGTGTTAAAAAGTAATCAGATCCCTAAGGGCATGATACCTCTGGAAAGGTTGTTTGATCAAAACGACATGCCTCTGAAGTCCACCTTGTAGCCCCAACCAGAGGAGGTCAAAGACTATGACGTGGGCACCACCAAAGAGCCTAGGATAGTGAAGTCATCAATGTACCTTCCTCCTGAGATAAAAAGAAAGTATACAGACTTACTTGGGCGGTATAAAGATGTCTTTGCATGGTCTTATGATGAGCTCAGAACCTATGATACCTCTGTGATCGAGCATAAGATACCTTTGAAACCTGGTGTTAAACCCTTTAGATAGAAGCTCAGACAAATCAACCCCATTTTACTGCCCGTGGTCGAAAAAGGAGTGAAAAATCTTTTAGACGCAAAAATAATTGTACCTCTCAGGTACTCTGACTGGGTGGCGAACTTAGTCCCGGTTAGGAAGAAAAGAGGGGAGATTAGACTGTGTGTAGACTTTAGAAATCTAAACAAGTCCTCTCTCAAAGATAATTATCCTCTACCCAAAATGGATCACGTTTTGGAAAAAGTAGTTGGGGCAAATAGGATGTCGATGATCGATGGGTTTTCTGGTTACAATCAAATTACCGTCAATGAGCATGATAAAGAAAAAACAGCTTTCACCACCCCTTGGGGAACATTTATGTATGAAAAAATTCCTTTTGGTCTGATGAATGTAGGTGCTACCTTCCAGCACGCTATGGATATCGCTTTCATCGGTGAAAGAGATAAATTCGTAGTTATCTACCTCGATGATCTGACTGTCTTCTCTAAATCCAACGGAGATCATCTGTTACATCTGAAGCAAACGTTTGAAAAATGCTGAAAATTTGGTTTGTCTTTAAACCCCAAGAAGTCTCACTTCGTGATGCAAGAAGGTAAACTCTTGGGCCACATTGTATCTCGAGATGGAATTAAAATCGACCCTAAAAGGGTAGAAGCTATAGACACCATAAATATTCCTAGAAATATAAAAGAAATTCAGTCATTTTTAGGAAAAATAATTTTTTTGAGAAGATTTATCCCAAACTTTGTTGAAATCGTGAAATTGATCACAGATATGCTAAAGAATAACAACAAATTGAAATGGACAGTAGAACCTAAAGCGTCATTTGAACACATCAAGAAAGTTATCAGCGAAGCGCCCATACTGGCAAGCCCTGATTACCTAAAGGATTTCCTGATTTTCTTGTTCGCCTCCGAGCACACAGTGGCGGTAGTACTTCTCCAGAATAATGAAGAGGATTTCAAGCAGCCAATAGCCTTTTTTCGTAAAAGTCTTAGAGATACTGAACTGAGATACGATATAATAGAGAAACAAGCGTATGCTATGGTTAAGGTGTTGAAGGATTTTATAACTTACATGCTACACTCCAAGGTAATTGCATACGTTCCCACCAGTTCTGTGAAGGATATATTGGTTCAACCTGATAGTGATGGAAAGAGGGGTCGGTGGCTTGCTAAAATTCAAGAGTTCTACCTAGAGGTAAAACCGACGAAACTAGTGAAAGGACAAGGTCTGGCTAATCTCTTGGCGAAATCAAATTTCAGAGCACTCGGAATAAATAACCTGCAAGGATACAAAGGACATGGGGATGTAAATGAGCCTGATGACCAAATAGCTATATCCATAATCGAAGAGAATTTTGCGTTATCGGATTGGTATAAAGATATAGTGTCCTACCTACTGACCCTGAAATGCCCTAGTGATCTATCTCCAACTAAAGCCAGACACTGAAGCTACATGTGGTGAAGTACTGTATATCCAAAAGTCAATTGTACTAGAAGGACACATTAGGCTTCCTATTGGTTTGTTTGGTAGAATTAGAAACAGAGGGGGTCATAAACAAATTTCACGAAGGAGTGTGCAGAGGGCATCACACTTGGAGGGAAACAACTTATAAAATCTCGAGGGAAGGATATTATTGGCCTAAACTATTCTAAGATGTCAACGCCAAAGTCAGAGCCTGTAACCCTTTCCAGTTGTTCGCAAGCAAACAAAATCTCCCAATGCTACCTCTGGTTCCTGTCAAAACCAAAGCCCCTTTCCAACAATGGGGTTAGATTTTATAGGTGAAATCAACCCACATTCCAGTGCTCAACACAAATGGATCCTCACTGCCACAGATTATTTCACCAAATGGGTGGAGGCTATTCCGACTAGAAAGGCAACTGATTTAGTGGTGATAGATTTTCTGGAAGAGAGCATACCGTCCAAATTTGGTTGTCCCCGAAAGATAGTAATGGACAATGCCAAGGCATTCAAGTCTATGGAAATGGTCAGATTTTGCGAAAAATATAACATCGTATTTGGCCATTCCACAACATATTACCCTCAAGTTAATGGGTTAGCCGAATCATCAAATAAAAGTTTAATTACTATAATTAAGAAGGTGTTGAGCGAAAACAAAATATCTTGGCATGTACACTTGAAGTACGCTTTATGGGAAAATCGGATAGGTATGAAGAAATCCATTGGTACTTCTCCTTTCCAAATGGTATACGGGACTAATGTGGTATTACCTATAAATCTAGCGCTCCCTGTAATAAATCTCTGGAAATATGAGAAAGAAGAGCCAAACCACGTCACAAGAAGAATAAATCAGTTGATTGAGGTTCAACAACGCAGGACCGAAGTGGACACAAGGATGCAGAAATACCAGAACAACATGAAAGCGTTGTTCAATCATAAAGCCAAAAACAAATATTTCCTCCCCGACGATTTGGTTTTGAAATGGGATGCTAGGAGGGAAGATTTGGCAAAACATGGTAAATTTGATCATATTTGGTACAGAACGTTCAAAGTCTCATCTTTTGAAGGGAAGAATTCATTTCTGTTAGAGAATTTGGATGGTAAAACCCTCAGTACCCCTGTCAACAGGCATTATTTAAAGCACTATATGCAATAAATGAGTTCCAAATCTCCATTGTATATACCGGTTTGTGTTTTCTTTTTTGTTTATATAAATTTTTGGTAAGTTCACTTTCATCGCGAATAAAACAGGCTGTTGATTTCATAGAAGTAGAGACATAAATTTTGACACACAGAATCCCATAAATCTTGAAGACCTGATACTCTTCGTGTTGTTTCATACAAGCCTCTGAATTACAGCCCAAACCGCAAAAGGAGAAAGGGACTGTTGGGTATCAGGAGATTGACCCACCCGAAACAGGTGACAAATATTTTTCTTTTAGAGGAGAACGAAGTGGTAAGGCCAAGGTATGAATTTCCTAAGTATCCGAGTTTCAAACGAACATCACTTAAAACATAGAAATGGTCTCACAAGTACGATGTATTCACCCGACATGTTTTCTAAAAAAATGGGGGGGGGGACAAGTTTCCTAGAGTCAAGATTGCATGATAACATCCGGGTTTTTGAGGTCCATAGCCTTCTCTCTTTCCCTTTTTCATCCTTGGTCCTCTCTCCTTAAGCTCTGACACCTGCCCATACCATCCACAGAGGAAAAGAGGTTACGCTTCAATTTTGGAAACTGGCGAATGAATCTCAGAAAGTAAGCTGGCCTTCATGACTCCTCGGTCTCCTACTGAACAAAGACATGTGTAGGCGGATCCTAACTCTCTTAGGTCTTTTAACAGGTTTCAAATGGTTAAGTCTTGCTCAAAAGAAGACCCCTAGAAATGAATTCTCCCCTAATTTCCTGTAGACTAGGATGTTGTGAAGGTTAAGAGAAAGTTGGTCCAGAGCACTCAAATCAAGTTGACAAGCCTCTGTAACGAATATTACACAAATATCACCCTTGGTATATTTTATGCAAATTGATTGCCCCCACTCCACATTTCAAAAGTAAAGTATAAGACAGATGGTGAAAGAAAATTCATAATTGATTTCCCCCATCTAGTCCAAAGAGATGATGAAAGGAAATTCATAAAATGATTGCCCTCATCTTAGCATTTAAATGCAAGATTACAGTTTGGAGTGGTGAAAGGAAATTCAATAAAGGGAACCAGATAACTTCACCGGGGTACTGAACAGGCTCGCTGGCAATGACGCAATATCTAAGATATATGTAAGGATGTCATACTAAAATTATACTACACTCTGGTAATCAAATTTTTTGAAACCAGATCCACATCTCGAGTTCATGCGGGTCTCCCTGATTAAAAGCATGGAATTTACTTTGTTTTGATGCAATCTAAAACCTGCCGGATCTGTTGATTTTCCTAAGATTGATTGGACCATCTTAAGAAACTCCAAATTCAGTCTCGAGAAAGGGAAAGTTACCGAATGGATTGCAGTTGAGTTTAGGAAGCGTGTCGAGTTTTGAAAGTTTTAGAATTAAAGTTGAAACCTCAAATTTTCGTCTGCACCCCCTTTCCAAACGAAGTTTCACTGAAGCAAACTGATGACTCCATTTACCCTTTCTTAGGCACCTAGTCTGTTGTCCTTCTCATCCTGCAAGGAGATGAGATCCCTAGTTGGAGCCGCCTTTCTATAAATACATGAAATGTTATACTTAAGCCCAAAAAGGTTTGATTTCGGGACTTTGTTTGTTTCACGTTTCTACCCCCTAAAATCGCACTATCTTGACGTACGAAATGGAGAAAACCTTCCTAATTCTAATCACCATTACTAAAAGACTAAGCGGGGATTATTATCTCTTAGTATCACGTACCCTCACTCTCAGGAGTTATGCATTGAACGTTTCTCAAGCCTCCGACTTGCGAAGTCGCGAAGTTGTGTTAAAGTTACCCAGGTTAGTATCAAGAACAAATCACTTTAAACCCTAGTTAGTCACTATTGTGATTTCGCGATTCGTTGATTGTTTCCCCAAAGGGAAGAACCTTTGTAACCCCGATCCATGAAGTCACAATTTTCTTTAATTAATCATGGGTTAATTAAAGGCTTAAGTCAAATCACTTTTAATCAATTAAATCGCACCATTGTGATTTCGGGTTTTTAAGGTTCAGAGACTAGGAGCGAAAACACTTGATGTGGTGAACGCCGAAAAGGGGATTAGAAACTAAGTGCACTAAATTGAAAGAACTAAACTAGATTAATTAGCACCTTAAAGAATCTTTAACACACATGGTTTACGGATGATGTTTTGAATGATTTTGTGTTTTTCAATGTTATGAATCGTCAAGCATTTATGGCATTTATTTGAATTGCAGTGAGGTGATGGATTGTAAGATCTCGTGTTTACTTCTAAATATTTCTATTAAGTGATTTGACCATTCTGTTGGCAAGGACACACACATGCTTAAATGATCAATATAGAGAGTTTTTCCTTCATTATTTCAGTTTTCATTTCTATTTGCGCGCAGAGCCATTTCACTAGGATAAATTCTATTTGTGTTTTCAATTTTTCCGACAGGAGATCCAGTTGCAGGTTTCTCTATCATGGCTCCACGAAAAGCACCCAAGGTAGCTGCCAAGAGTTCAGGTCAGGGTTCAGATGTTGTTTCCGATACCTCACCCCGAAGTATTAATTCTATCAAGACATGGTCATACGTTTCCAACATTCTGTAATCCGAGTCGGTAAACTGTTCGGATGATTCTAGTGACAACGAGAAGGATGACTTGTCAACCAAATACAAAATCATCGCTCAAGCAAAGATTCACAAAATAGTTGCGAGGCCCCAGATTCTTCCCTATTGTGATATGATCAGGTGGGTGCTGGACCATGTGGACATCTCGACCAGGACAATTATCAGCAAACAAAAGGTAACGATTGGGACTTTTAGACTAGAAAATTTGTGGGCAATGTATAAATTGTCACCGACACCGAACCTTATTCACAATGCCAAATTTCCAGAATGTTTCAAGAAGAAGGAGTGCGAGCAGTATGAAAAATTTTTATATGATCTGATCAAAGATTGGGTCTCACACCCCGCAGAATTCAGGGTCGATACTCACATAATTTATTCAATCTCTTCCTTGGAGCCACAATTCAAGTATATAGCGATGATGGCCTGCAGGTTGTATGGGAAGGAGGACACTACCCATTTTTTCCTCCCATGGGTACCACTTATTCATACAGTTGCTGAGGGTTTCTCCTTAGACTGGGCCAAACTGTTGTCTGATAGTCTGACTAGTCGAATTACTGAATATCGAGCACAGAGGGCGAGTAAGAAAGCAACTTCGTTCTTTATGTCGGCTTACATCATGGATGCTATCTTCTTCATGACACCCTTCCCACTAATGAACTGGAGCTGGGCTCCATCTAATACAGAGCCTATTCATGTATACTACTCAAATCTTTGGGAGGAAAAAGCCAAAGAATTCATCTACGAGATCTTCAACTGGGTAATGGTGCCATTGCATGTCGCCATCGTTGGCCAGCCGCCTCCTAGGATTTCAGATAGCGTCACGACCAACCTGAGTAGCGTGGAGGATTGGTATATAGAGGTAGAATTTTCATATATCAGGGTTTTCAGCACCTCTGTTCCTCCATATAATCTACCTCTATTCTTTCCAGATAAGCTATTGTGTCACAAGATCACCAGACAGACTGTGCTCGTCAGAATAAGCAAAGAGCTCAAAGGAGTATCAAAAAAGGTATGACCGCCCTTCCCCGTTCATATTGGTGCATATTCCTTGTTAGATTTTGGCCATGCCAAAGCCGAGGCTACATCTTTAGAAGAAATGAAGCTGGTGGATATTGAGTTCAAGAAGCATGACCCTAATAAGGTTGTGAGCAATCACCTGGCGAGTTGTGGCTTGAAGAGATACGAACATGAGGATTCCCCTCATGATGAAATATTCCAGGGTGCGGGGTCCTACTCTGAATTCCTAAGTCAGATTCAATCCCTACCACCCAGAGATATGGCCGATTTCCTTAAATTCCAGGAGCACCGGCGGAGTTTTCTCCCCCAGGTTTTACAGGTTGAAACCCCAAAGATTCTGGTTACACAACAGACGGAAGCCAAAATTTGAAAGGACTTTATTCCTAACAAGGAGAAGAACCAAGAGGAAACATGGAAGGCTGGAACCTCAGAGTGAGGAGCTGAAATCCCCTACCAATAGGAAGGAAACCCCGAAAAGGGTACATCAGGAAAGCAGGTCCAAGGTCAAGCAGAGATACCCTCGCAAGGGTCGGGCGACTCACTATCGATCATGTCAAACAAGCCAGCCACAAATGCTACCCTGAAACAACCATTCAATGAAATCAGTAGTTCCATTGCTTCTATCACACCCTTACAGTTCACAAAGGGGAACCCCGATGCAGGATGGGTTTTCAGTGAAGAACTAACGCCCATTTCAGTCAAATAATTAGCCCCTAATGAATTTTTCTTTGATAAGAAAAGGAAGGCTATAGTGAAGCAAGAATCATATCAAAAAGTGGGTTAGTGGCTAAAAGATTTAAAATCTTGACAGAAGGAAAGGCCGTAGGGGAGGAGGAATTCGCCGACGAGATAGCAAGAACATTGGGAGCTTATGCTACATCTAACCAGTACTCTGTGGGAACCTTGAAGGCATAGTTGAAGCGAAAGAGCCTCTTAGTCGACAAGTCGGAAGCTAGGGTGGCTACGACATAAGAAAATGTCAGGGATGAGGTGAGAAAAAGCCTCGAGCAAACCAGAATAGTTGGTCTGCAGGAGATCAAGAAGATTAGATCCGACCTTGAGCTGGTGCGCCAGTCGGTGCAAGTAAGCCAAGTGTAGGTAAGCCAACAGGAGAAACAAATAATATAGTTACAATCGAAGTTGGATGTTGCCGAGAATAAGGTTTTAGACATAAAAATGTTTAGATCCCAAGCTGTCGAAATTCGATAGAAGGTATTAACGGCTCAACAAGACTTGCTTATAAAAGTGGGAACCATTGAGAACAACTTTCAGACAATAGATAAAGTGTTAGAAAATATTTCTTTGAGAGAAAGAGAAGCTAGGGCATCTTGGGTTGCTTTCCAGGACGTTGTTATAGCTATGACAAATATAGAGATGGTCAGCAGCTACAAATTATCCATCGCAAAACAAACTAGAGAGAATATCTTGCTAAAGGTCTGGGAGCAGAATATATCAGAAAGCAGGGGGAGAGCTAAAGAGGTGATGAATTCTTGTGAGGAAACTTTCGCCTTGATAAATAAAAGTTTGTTAGACCTTGATAAGGAAGGCAGTGCTGGGACGCTGGGAAAAATCAATATAGCTAAACACCTACTGGACATCAAAGAAAACATGGAGAAGGAGAAAGTGGAGATATCCCAGATAAGCCAAGTTGATATGGTCCAAGTGGAAAAATGGCTAGTACAGCCAAGTTTACAATTATGCTCTATCATCATAGAAGACCGACAAGTAGGGAAAAGGTTGCCACAGTTGGCGAAGGGTTGTTACAACTTTGAGGCAAACAACCAAGCAGAGCCTTCCAGGTTGATAGCCTAGTTGGTTGAAAGGTGTGTCATTTTCAATGAGCATGCGAAGGGACAGTGATGCAGAAGCATCGTAAGAAGCTAGCCAAGCAAGCAACGTGAAAGTGGGAGACAGTTGGAAAAGCACCAACGCACATTTTGAAGTGTTTTGAGATTAATGAATGGACATTAATGTAATAGCTAAGGGAAGCGTACTTACATTTATATCTAGATATTGTTAACAGATCTTGAGCGTTGCTCTCATTTGTAGAATGTAGAGGCATTTATGCGTAATGAATGCAAGTAGGTAGATTTAATTTAATAGATTAGACAGTTTAGAAATATAGGAGGGAAAACGGATATAGAAACCCTCACCCTTGTATCATTGTAATTTTTTATGATCATTCAGAATTCATAAGCTGTAGAGCTGTAGAAAAGAGCTGTAGAGAAGAACCCATGTACAGGAGCACTTGAGTTAATATATGAACCTTTGACTTAACTTTTATGGTGTTATGATGCTTACTATTTACATTTGTTGAATGGTATGTTTACAGTTGTTTTGTTTCTCTGTTATGCATTTGTTTCAATGCTACATTGTGTGTATGATTTCATGGTGAATGTATGAAGTCTGAAAGAGGAGAAAAATGAGTTTCAATTGTTTCTCTTCCTGAGAATTCCTGCAAGGAGTGCAGTGAATGTCCGCAAGGTGTGTGTTGACGAGGTTCTGAGTTTTATCTCAGAAAACTCAGGAGAGATATCGTTGTTCTCATACCAGCTGAAGTGCAGGTGAAGCATAGAGCCGTGCAAGGTGTGCATAGGCCAATTGAAGCCTTGGATTTTATAAATCCAGAAAGAAGATTGAGAGATTTCTATTGCAAAGAGTGAACAGGATCGGAGACTCAAATAACTAGAAGTTATTTGAAGATTTTCCGCAAGGAGTGCGAGCAGGGATCCTTTTGGGAAGCTTGAGTTTACAAGTGAAAGTTCAGGAAGGATAACACCTTTGAAGTTCTCAAAGGGAGACGGAGATTGAAATCATCTCATAGAAGTCAAGTTCAGGAGGGAGAACACCAAGTCATTTGGGCAAAAGTCATTGAGGAGTGCATCTGGTGGTCAAAATTCTCCATGGAGAACTCGCGTAACTGTGAGGACCGTAGGATCCAGAGGAGATGTAAAGTGGTTAGGAGTTGGATGAATCCTCCACCTTGACATCAAGAGTCAACATGAACTGTTGATTGTGGTTAGTTTGAGCTGACAGATCACTTCGGGGATTTGGTATTCGTAAGTTTGTAGTGCAGGCCAAAATCCTTGGTCACTCAAATTCTCGAATCGCGAAAAGGATTATCAGGTGTGGAATTTCGGTATTTCGGGGTTCGGCATTCCTAAAATTCTGATGACAAGGAGTCGAGGCCTTTTGCATTGAAAATCCCAAAGTCACGAAATGCAGCGTGTCTTTGGAGTGGAATTTTGACATTTCGGCTTTCCAGGGTTCAGGAAGTAGAGGAGGGAGTGACTTTGGAATCGAGAGTTTCAAACTCCCAGTTCGCAAAATCTCGAAGAGGGAAAGGAAAAATTCCTGAAAAGATTGAGGGACCATAGCTGTTGGGTACCAATCAGGTTTCAGGGTTTCGGGACTCAAGAAGTGGAGTTGCATGATCAACACAACTCCCGAAATCATGAAGAGAGAAACACCAAAAGGTGGGTCTCAAGTATCAGCTAGAGGATACGTGCGACAGAAGTCAAAGGAGGGGTCAAGCTTCGGCAAAAATCCTGAAAGGCCATCGATCTCGCATTCCATGGGACGCTGAGCCCATTTCGGCATTTCAGAGTTCAGGGAATCATAAGGGAAGAGGAATGACTGTTGGTTGTTCGCTCAAAGTCCCAAAAGCCGAAACTAGTGGGTAACAGGTGACATGTGCTCGTCGCATTGTAGCAGTCAACCTTCTTGACGTTTCACATTTCACCATTTTCCAAGAGTTGTGGAAATACATCAGGACTCTCCAATTCCCAAAATTTGAAGTCCTTTGTGGCTTAAATAAAGGGTTGGATTAACCCTTGGCATGGTTTTAGTGACGATCCTACGCGGATCAAGGCCCAAGGGCAAGGGGGGTCTGTGTCAAAGTGGTATCAGAGCACAAAACAAATTCTTTGCTTTCTGTAGCAGAGAGAAAATAGGAAAATTTTATGACCATGCCGTCGAGAAGAAGAGATAGGCCAATGCCTGATCTAGCAGTGGAAAGAGAAATGTGTGAATTACGTGCCAGGATTGATGCTATGGAGATAGCACAGAGGCGCACAGTTGTGTTTCAGGATTAATCCGTAAGTGCGGACACAAACCGATCTCCCTAGATCCACTTGGATCTAGAACAAAGCAAAACAGAATAGGACGCTTTCCTTAAGTTTTAAATATTGAATTTACTAAGAGGCAAGAATCATGGACATACCTTATGATCGCTTCCTTTAGTCTTTGTTTCTCCCGCTTCGCTCCAGTTCTCTCGTGCAGCCAAGATCAAAACAACACAGACCAACCAAAGTGATAGCGATAGCATAAACTCAATATAAACCTATGTATGTGATCAAGGATTCATACAATAAAACACAACAAGATTTATAGGAAAGAATCATATTACTGTATCATATTAAATGTGAAAGAGAGATTACAACCGTTGCCTTGATGTCGT
>ML803393.1:258567-286905 GCA_009831015.1 Picea engelmannii
TAGGATGATCCCACTAAATCATGAAAGCGAGTAAGATCCAAACCATTCAAATGCCACCTCACCATAGAAGTTTCTCCTTCTAGAAGATTCGAGAAAACGCTCATTTTTCCCACATGCTGGAATGTTCGCACCCTAGATATAGAGCAACCTGCGAACACCTCGCACCCTGGCTATAGTGCAACCTATGAGAATGGGTCATTCTTGCACCCTGCCTATATAGAAACCTGCGAACATATTTTTTTATAAGGTTTTTACATAGGAAAATGCAACTTCTTTTCTCAGGAAAAGTTCTTCTCCCTTCTCTCTTTAAGAACTTAGGCCACTGTGACCCCTCTGAAGGCAACAAATAGGTTTACATCATTAAAAATCATAGGGATGACGAAAATAATGTGTAACAAGTTGACGCTGGGGATATCAACGAGGTTGAAAGTGAAAATGAAGCTAGAAACGAAGGGGAAGAAGTTACATTCGAAGATGCTGCAGACGAACGCCTATTCAGGGCTGTTGCAGGGATAGGTGCCAGAGAAAAAATGGATATTCCAGTGTACGAAGGCAACTTGGATGTTGAAGAACTTCTAGACTAGATTAGAGCTCTAGACAAATACTTCGACTATGAGGATGTCGAGGAAGACAAGAAAGTCAAACATATTGTTACTAGACTTAAAGGACATGCAACACTGTGGTGGGATGAACTGCAGGCTGACAGATGCTGCAAGGGAAAGCTAAAAATCAAAAGCTGGGATAGAATGGTTGCAAAGATGAAAGCCAAATTTATACACAGGGATGATCAAATCACTCTGTTTTGGAGGATGCATAATTTGAGACAGAATCTGATGTCAGTGAAAGAATACACTAAAGAATTCTACAGGATAAACATCAGAGCAGATCATTGGGAAAGCGATGATGAAAAAGTTGCCAGGTACATGAATGGTCTGCAATATGACATTCAAGATGATATGAGCATGATGACCATTCGAAATGTGGAAGATTCTTATCAGATAGCTCTGAAAGATGAAGAGAAGCTGAGCCGGAAGCAAGGTCAAAGAGGCCGAGGTAGAAGTCAAGCCAGAGGAAAAACAATTTCCCAAGATAGAACTCTAAACCTAAAGAAGAGGGAAAGAAACCTCCAACTCAACCTGAGAGAGGAGGAAGCTCACAGGGAAGGCAGTATGCTGATAGAAATATTTTTCCTCGAGCCAGAGGAAGAGGAAGAGACAAAGGAGGTGAAGTGAAATGCATCGTCTGTGGAAAAATCAGACATAAATCCTATGAGTGTCCAGATAAGAAGGAATATTGTGGTGAAACGCACATTGCTGAAGCTAAAGGACAAAATGTTGAGGCAGAAGACGCTGAGGGCGGAAGATCTTTGATGATGAGGAAAGTTCTCTTGAAGCCGAAGAAGGAGGCAAAGAACCCATCCCAAAGAAACAGTCTGTTTCAGACTGCTTGCAAAACCAAAGACAGGGCATGCAAGGTCATAGTGGACAGCAGTAGCACATACAATCTCGTATCTACAGAGATGGTAGAAAAGCTGGAGCTAAACAATGTTTAGTTGAATTTAAAGTAGGAGGATATAAAGATGAAATATTATGTGATGTCATTCCCATGGATGTTTGTCATCTATTTCTGGGTAGACCATGGAAATATGACAGAAACGTAGTTCATGATGGGAGAAAGAACACATACACCCTGGAAAAAAATGGTAGGACTCACATGTTGCTGCTGATTAAGGATAAAGAAGTGAAAACAGAAATGAGAAGCACTGTACTTCTCATGAGTGGGAAGGAACTTCTTAATGAGGTTAAGAAGAAGGAAGACACACAATTTATTGTGGTCAGGAAGCCCAAAATTGTTTTGACCAGTATGAGGATAGATGATTTACCAGAAGAAATCCAGGAATTGTTGGGAGAGTTTGTTGATATAGTAGTGGATGAAATACCTAGTTCGTTGCCACCTATCAGAAGTATAAGTCATCATATCGATCTTATACCTGGAGCCAGTTTTCCGAACAAAGCAGCATATCGGTTGACGTCGCAGGAAAATGAAGAATTTAAGAGACAAGTCCAGGACTTAATGGACAAAGGATTAATTCGAGAAAGCTTGATTCCACACATTGTTCCGATAGTGCTCAACCCAAAGAAAGACGAAGGTTGGAGAATGTGTACAGAATCAAGGGAAATCAATAAGATTACCATCAAATACAGATTTCCATTGCTAAGGATGGACGACTTGATGGATTTCTTGAGTGGAGCAAAGTTTTTTTCAAAGATTGATTTGAAAAGTAGGTATCATCAAATTCGAATGAGAGAAGGTGATGAATGGAAGACAACATTCAAGACGAATGAGGGGCTATATGAATGGATTGTCATGCCATTTGGCTTAATGAATGCGCCCAATACTTTCATGAGGTTGATGAACGAATTCCTGAAGGATTTCATAGGGAAATTCATCATTGTATATCTTGACGATATATTGATTTTCAAAAAGACAAAAGCAGAACACTTAAAGCATCTAGTTATAGTAATGAGGAGATTACGGCAGGAGAAATTGTTGATTAATATGAAGAAATCGTCATTTATGAGGACAAAACTCGTTTATTTGGGTTTTGTTATTTCTGCAAATGAATTAAAAATGGATCCGGAAAAGATAAAGGTGATTAAGGATTGGCCATCACCAAAGAGCGTGTTTGAAGTACGAAGCTTCCATGATTTGGCTAGCTTCGACAGGAAATTCATTCAAAACTTCAGTGGAATTAGCGCACCGATGATGGATACGGTGAAGAAACGACACAAATCTTTTCAATGGACAGAGGAAGCAGAGAAGAGTTTCAATCTGCTAAAGAAGAAGATCATTGAGCAACCAATTCTGGTTTTGCTGGATTTTAGCAAGACATTCCAGGTCAGGTGTGACACGAGTGGATTTGCAATTGGAGCGGTCTTAAGCCAAGATGACAGGCCAGTCGCATATTTCAATGAAAAACTGAATGAAGCAAAGATTAAGTACTCCACATATGACAAGGAATTCTACGCAGTCATACAAGCGCTGAAGAAATGGAGACACTATTTGGTTCCCAAGGAGTTTGTTTTGTACAACGATAATCATGCTTTGCATCTGAGAATCCAATTCTCAGGGATAGAATCCAATGGACTGAATACATGATCCAAGATGGATTATTGTTTAGGAGAAATCAACTATGTATTCTGAAATGCTCCATGAGGGAGAATTTGTTGAAGGAAAAACACAGTGGAGGATTGGCCGGACATTTCGGTCATGAAAAGATGTTCTCAAAGTTGAATGGCTCATATTTTTGGCCAGGGATGAGGACAGATGTCAAGAAATTTGTGGGCAGGTGCAGAATTTGTCAGCACACTAAAGGAAAAAGGTAGAACACAAGATTATATCAACCATTTCCCATACCTGAGAGGCCGTGGGACGTAGTGAGCATGGATTTCATATTGGGACTGCCAAGGACACAAAGAGGATGTGATTCAATCTTTGTGGTAGTCGACAGATTTTCCAAGATGGAACATTTCATACCATACCAGAAAACTAGTGACACAACTCATATTGCGGACCTGTTTTTCAAGGGAGTCGTCAGACTTCACAGCTTGCTAAAGAGTATCGTGTCTGATCGAGATACCAAGTTTGTAGGGCATTTCTGGAGGACCTTATGGAAGAAGTTGGGGACAAAATTGTCTTTTAGCTCAGCGTATCATCCTCAAACGGATGGACAGACAAAAGTCATGAACAGGAGCTTGGGAGATTTGTTAAGAAGCTTAGTGACTGAACACCACAGTCAATGGGATCACATTCTACCACAGGCGGAATTCGCTTATAATGATTCATTCAAAAGAAGCACAGGGCAGAGTCCGAGGGGAGTTTCTGAATTGAAAGATGGAGAACAAAATGAATTTAGGAGTGCTAGTGCAAAGGACTTTGCAAAAGGAATGAAGGAGCTTCACAGCCGAGTTAAGGAACGATTGTAGAGTTCAAGTCAAGAATACAAGAGGAGAGCAGATCAACATAGGCGGGAACTTCAATTTGAAGTTGGTGATATGATTCTTGTGTATCTGAGGAAGGAGAGGTTCCTAAGGGGAACGTATAATAAGCTGAAGATGAAAAATATTGGACTGTGCAAGGTCATAAGGAAATTTGGGGCAAACGCATATGAGATTGAATTACCCGATGGGGTCGGAATCTCACCGATATTCAATGTTGTGGATTTGTACCCTTATAGAGATGAAGGAGCAGGAGCAGAGGAGGAACAGAAATAAATTCAATGGAAAAAACAAATGCATGTAGCTGTAGAGTCACAGATGGAAAGAATAATTGACAAAAGGGTTAGCAAAAAGACCAGGAGAAAATAGTATTTTGAATACTTGGTCAAGTGGAAAGGAAATCCAGTTGAAGATTCCAATTGGGAGGACGAAGCAGCAATTCATAGGCATGGAAAGACTATGAAAGATCTCATGAACATGATTTCATGAAAATTTTCAAGCAAGGGAGTATGATGCAGGAGCATCGTAAGTAGCCAGCCAAGCAAGCAACGTGAAAGCGGGAGACAGCTGGAAAAGCACCAGTGCACATTTTGAAGTGTTTTGAGATTAATGAATGGACATTAATGTAATAGCTAAGGGAAGCGTACTTACATTTATATCTAGATATTGTAAATAGATCTTGAGCGTTGCTCTCATCTGTAGAATGTAGAGGCATTTATCCGTAATGAATGCAAGTAGGTATATTTAATTTAATAGATTAAACAATTTAGAAATATAGGAGGGAAAATGGATATAGAGACCCTCACCCTTGTATCATTGTAATTTTTTATGACCATTCAAAATTCATAAGCTGTAGAGCTGTAGCAGAGAGCTGTAGAGAAGAATCCATGTACAGGAGCACTTGAGTTAATATATGAAGCTTTGACTCAACTTTCATGGTGTTATGATGCCTACTATTTACATTTGTTGAATGGTATGTTTACAGTTGTTTTGTTTCTCTGTTATGCATTTGTTTCAATGTTGCATTGTGTGTATGATTTCATGGTGAATGTATGAAGTCTAAGAAAGGAGAAAAATGAGTTTCAATTGTTTCTCTTCTTGAGAATTCCTACAAGGAGTGCAGTGAATGTCCGCAAGGTGTGCAATGACGAGGTTTTGAGTTTTATCTCAGAAAACTCAGGAGAGATGTCGTTGTTCTCATACCAGCTGAAGTGCAGGTGAAGCACAGAGCCATGCAAGGTGTGCGCAGGCTAATTGAAGCCTTGGATTTTATAAATCCAGAAAGACGATTGAGAGATTTCTGTTGCAAAGAGTGCACAAGATCGGAGACTCAAATAACTAGAGGTTATTTGAAGATTTGTTGCAAGGAGTGCAAGCAAGGATCCTTTTGGGAAGCTTGAATTTACAAGTGAAAGCTCAGGAAGGAAAACACCTTTGAAGTTCTCAAAGGGAGATGGAGATCGAAATCACCTCATAGAAGTCAAGTTCAGGAGGGAGAACACCAAGTCGTTTGGGCAAAAGTCATTGAGGAGTGCATCTGTTGGTCAGAATTCTCCGTGGAGAACTCGTGAAACCACGAGGACCGTATGATCCAGAGGAGATGTAAGGTGGTTAGGAGTTGGATGAATCCTCCACCCTGACATCAAAAGTCAACGTGAATTGTTGATTGTGGTCAGTTTGAGCCAACAGGTCACTTCGGGGATTCAGGATTCGTAAGTTTGGAGTGCAGGCCAAAATCCTTGGTCACTCAAATTCCCGAATCATGAAAAGGATTATCAGGTGTGGAATTTCGGTATTTCGGGGTTCGACATTTTGAAAATTCCAATGACAAGGAGCCGGGACCCTTTGCATTGAAAATCCCGAAGTCGCGAAATGCGACGTGTCTTTGGAGTGGAATTTCGGCATTTCGGCTTTCCGGGGTTGGGAAGTAGAGGAGGCAGTGACTTTGGAATAGAGAGTTTCAAACTCCCGGTTCGTGAAATCCCGAAGAGGGAAAGGAAAAATTCCTGAAAAGATTGAGGGACCATAGCCTTTGGGTACCAATCGGGTTTCGGGGTTTCGGGACTCAAGAAGTGGAGTTACATGGTCAACACAACTCCCGAAATTGCGAAGAGCGAAACGCCGAAAGGTGGGTCCCAAGTATCAGTTAGAGGATACGTGCAGTGGAAGTCAAAGGAGGGGTCAAGCTTCGGCGAAAATCCCGAAAGGCCATCGATCTCGCATTCCATGGGATGTTGAGCCCATTTCAGCATTTTGACATTTCGAAGTTCAGGGAATCATAAGGGAAGAGGAACAACTGTTGGTTGTTCGCTCAAAGTCCCAAAAGCCGAAACTAGTGGGTAACAGGTAGCATGTGCTCATTGCGTTGGAGCAGTCAACCCTCTTGACGTTTCACATTTCGGCATTTTCCAAGAGTTGTGGAAATACATCGGGACTCTCCAATTCCCAAAATTCGAAGTTCTTTGTGGGTCTGCGTCAGGTAGGTTTCTGGTGCTAAATAATGACAGATGTCAACCCGTTCTATTTCTAGAGCCAGAAGAGCAGAGAAAGGAAGTTGCTCCACCCTTACAAGGGAAGACAAAAGATGAGGAGCTGAAACACTCCATTTTTTCATTTGTAGCTGACAAGTTTCCAGAACGATCGGAATTCTAAATGTTTAGAAGTTTGTTTAAATATACATTTAGGAAGAGACACAAGGGGATTTTTTTTCGGTTGGAGATTGTAATAGAGAAAGTTCTTTTTAGCCAGGATTAATACAAAGTGAATTGAAGACTCCATATTCCGTCAAGATTGATTTATGTGTTTTCCTCTGTGATTTCATACTTCATGTCATTTTTTACATATACGTCTTTGATGAATGTTTTAACTGCAATTTAGTATAACTTCTACCGTGGTGATCAGATTCTAGTTATCTAGTTATTTACAACTTTTCCTCTGTATCGGATACTAGCAGGTACAAGACCTGTGAATTACTTAGATCTATACATTTTTTGCTTTCATCAAGGTATCTCTTTATTTTCTTCTTCTGCTACAGCGTGGAATTCCTCTAAAATTGATGCCCCACATTGTTGACACCTCTATGTTTTTCTTTCATTTTCACACTCAGTTTCAGATTTTAACTCAGTTATGGAAAATGACCTTCGATTTTGTTAAAATCTTCGATTGGCTTCACTGAATTTTCCTCGTATAATCTAAAATTGAAATAAGCACTTTAAAACATCAACCCTTTTTTAAAGCTCTATTCTCCCCATGACTGTACCTGTCGTAAGGCATCCCAACATCGAACCTGGCCTATCAGATCAAACCATCATTGCTTTGAATCTTTTCAATACCATACTTAAGACTTCCATCACCCAGACAGAGCTCGAATGTTCATGGGCTGCCATCGAACGGGATATCAACATTCAATAATATTTGGAAGCTAGACAAAGACAACTCAAAAATCAGCCATAGCTTCTTTCCCCAAAGTTGTTTCTTCCCCTTTTTATCACTCACTCACATTGGATGCTTAGACTCTATACTTTATAGCCTTAAGTGTAGACTCTGGAACAACATATGGCATAATGGAAATGACAATGGAGTTTGATGGTGAGGTTGTTCAAGGGAGAGGGATTACAAGCTTCACTGGGTGGGTCAAGCAGTTGTAAGCAGTAGTATCCACTCGTTGGCCTGCATGTTCTACCAGTGGATTTATTTATGGATGTCTTCAACTTCATTCTTCATTATTTAGGTGAGCCCTTCGTCCTCACTTTCCCAAAGGTCCATATGAAGTGTTTTTTCTTTTATAGAAATATTTGTAGCAAAATTGATTTAAATTGTACTAAACATACTTGGTCTGATTTGATGTCAATCTCAATACCAATGAGCACGTTCATATGTTCTTTCAGAACTACCTATAAACTCATCGAAAGATATGTGAATTACTCCTAAATTGAATGCGACACAAAGCTAGAGATAAACTAAGACAAAATACTTGAATAGACATCAATTCAATAGATATTTGGTTTCCATGTGTCCTTAGAAGTCATCCACAGACAAGGTAATGGATGGGGATGAACTACCATACAACTTCCAGTACCATGAATACTGGGTGTCAATCTAGAAAATATGTGTATTTCTTACATTCATTTGAATGAAAATCAAGCAATAAGATATTTATTATCCTGATCATTCATATTTCTCCTAAACCACCTCATAATAACGAATAACCTTCATGTTTCTAATGAGTGATTGTAGAAGTGCGAGAGGGAAAGGACCCGCGAAGGAAGATAGGGAAATTGGCATTGAAAGACCTCCCTCCAATTATTAGTCAAGGATAATGGAAAGCATGATGAGGATCACCAATGAGTGCTTATAAATTCCAAAGAATGAAAAAGCAAGCATCTATAGTTCCTATCAAAGACCGAACGACCATCTACAAGACCTAAAACAACTAGTCTAGTGGACTATCTCATGCAACCTTGCTCCCGAGGAAGTACTTGTAGATGGCACACAAAGTTGGAGATAAATTGAGAAAATATACCTGAATAGACCTCAATTCAACTACGAAGGATACCAATTGCCTTCAAATACAATGTTACATACTTAGATAAATCACAAAAATTGAAGAATTTAATCTAAGATGGTCTAGGAACAAAATGCAGAGGTAAGATGATCGATTATAGCTTAAGATTTAACATATCTAGCATCCAATCTAGGCAAGAGAACAACTGCTCTTTGAATTTCATGTAGACCCCTCAGGCTTTGCAAGACAAAAGTGGCCAAACTACGGGAGCTCACCACTGAAGGGATTATTGAAGGGGGGCACTTGCCTTGGAGCTTCAGCACCTGACCATGGACTAAGATATGTAGACCAAGTCATTGAGATATCTATGGTTCCCATACATCCACATAATCCCCCAAGGTGGTTTAGTGAAAGGACATAAAGAAAACTTGGTTAAGAAAAGAAAGTGACATCAACTTTATGACATTTACAAACATACATGGTTGTTAAATGCGTGTTGCATAATGCCACATGTAGGTTATTGTGTTTTAATTTTATTCCATTTTGTTTTATTTAACTTAATCAATGGGTGTGATAATAGCTCAAATGGAGCTAGGTTGAGTATACCGAGGTTATACCTTCATTACTTACCTTAGTCTCTCACTCAAGGTTGGAAGCGCACCTTTTCTCCATATTGATGAACACTATTGCATTGGTTTTCTGTGATATTAGCAACATATTCCCTTGTTCTTTGTTATTTAATTGGGTGGGAGAATGCTTCTATTAGGAAGGACATATGAGCCATGAGAGCATGCCAAAACCCACCCCTTTGTAGATAGATTTTAAAGCGTGTGCAACAAATGATATTAATTCTCTAATTCTCTCTATAGGAATTGTCAAATTGTTTCTCGTGCTTATGTTACACAGGGTGAGAATGAAGTTTTCACAACTAAGCCACATAATTTGGTGCATGTATTTTTGTGTCAGATGTATAATGTGATCATTATCCAACAATGCAAGTAATTGTTGGCTAAGACTTGGCATACATTTCGTATGCATTGTAATCAAATTTAGACTTGACAAGAAAACCAACCTACTCTTGAGTTTACTATTTTTAAAGCTAGCATGACCTTTTTAAAGTTAGCATGGAATTTTTGAAAAGAAAGGACACTCTGATACAATGTATGAGAGGTCATCATGGTTGGAGAAGAACAAGTAGACCCATGTCTATGAAGCATTAATGAACTAGACAAAATTAATGCACACAATTGTTTTTTGGCATGCTCAATACATACTACACTTGGTGTTGTTTTTGACATGGATCACATCACACAAAGAGGAGATGTTTTCTTTTGATAATACCTAAAGATAGAGAACATGTATTAATAAGCTTGCAGATAATATTTCATGTCACTTCACATGTTTGCCTTGTTTTTTTTTCTAAATAGAAGATTGTAAGAATATAGAAGCAAAGTCTTCTTTTGACATTGTAAGCACATATCGATTTTAGTATTATACCGAAAGAATTATTGAAGGGGACCACTTGCCTTGGAGCTTCACAACCTGGCTATGGATTATGACATGAAGAATAGGTCCTTGAGATGGATACATAATCCCCCAGGTGGTTGAGTGAAAGGAAAAAAAGAAAACTTGGCTATGAAAATCAATGACTTTCTTCCATCTAGGTAAGTGGAGCATCGTTTTTAAAGAGTGTACTTAAGGCATTTGAACAATGATTGGTATTATAAGTCTCAAGTATAAGACAAATTTGTTAAAAATGCAAGTAAATCATTGATGTTTTATAAAGTTCTAGATAAAATCCTTATTACATTAAAATTTCAAAGTAGACATTTATAACAACATTGTCAAGTGCTTAATATTTAATCTTTTAAAGGGTCTTTTATTTGAAGCTAAGAGGTTTCCTATATAAACCTTCAAATGGGAATGGGTTAAAAGTAAAAGGTTAATGATCATGATTTAGCGCAATGGTAGTTATAAAATCTCAGTGCTAATATCTTTCCAAGTTCCCTTACAACTGTTTGGTTTCTCTTTCTTTAACCTCAATAGAAGGTTTATTTTTCTTTAACCTAATATCAACCACGTATCAACCTATCTGGTTTGTATTATGGACCAAAGCTGCTTCATTTTTAAAGGTTATGGGTTTTTCAACACCATTAACATTACACCAATAATGCATTGATTCTCTTTAAATTAATTCAATGGGAATTTGTTTTGAGAGCCACTGATAATACACCAATAATCCTTTGATTCACATTAACTTGCCTTGATGAAACAATGATTCGCTCTTAATTGCCTTGGTCAAAATTCACAAAGGCTAAAGGATGAATGTAAAGCATTTTTAAGGGATTAATTTCCCCTTATCATCCTATTATGGGCTACTTTGTCGCTGCATATTCTAGTTTCCAAATGCATTATTTGGAAATAAGTTGCAACATCTCATATATGAATCTTGCACATAGTTGTTTGCATATTATTTTGTTAGGGGTTTCTTTGTCGTTACATTATGTTATCTTGGGATTGCATGGTCTGGATCTATTAAGCTACATACATATCCAAAAATGCATATTATGATTGACAAGTACTTGCAACTTCGTTTCTCTTCACCTTGTTAGATTATTGAATATATGTGACATCACCTTAGTATATTAAAGATTCTTATGAGATTATCGATACGATTGGGCTCAGATTGATTTCCTTACATGGATCTATCCATACACAATTTTCCTGAAATTTTATGTTAGAATATGTGAGGATATTGCTAGAATGTTTTGGTTGTTCTTGTTGATTTTCCAGCGGATTCAACCCTTGGTATGCTCTAATACCATGTTGATATTCATCTTCTACTCAACACCCGAAAATTATCTCAAAATAAAATCACTTTATCTACTAAAAGAAAATATGAGTAATCAACTAAACATGTAGCATAAGCATAAACAAGGAAAGCAAATCAAGCACACATAAACATCAATATTTTTTAGTATAAACCCCTAAAGAAACCCCAAAGGGAAAACCAATCCAATGATTCTTTTATTAAGGTCAAATCAGGGCTCCCATAACAAGGAAAATGGCCCACTAAGAGTATTATACACCGCAGACAAACCTGACAGCTCCTGTATTGTTGTATGACCTTGTACCAACACGTTTCCCAAGGCATACACGATTCATCCCTCTGTGAACGGTGTATATACATGACTGTCTACACTGTGATTCGTGTATGTGTACGAAAATCCTGTACAACAAGATCTATATGATCTGACACTTCCCTGTGGCTTCTATCCTTTGAAACCCACTTGTGGCTGCCTCTGCTCTCTCTCCTCCTTGATCTGTATGACCTCTAGATGGAAGTCCTTCTGCACTTATCCAAGATCTTGAATCATGGTCCTTTGTGATCCAACCCTCTGATCAACATTTGAATGAAATCTCTTCACCGAACCTTTGAGATCTCCTCACTCATGTGTAATCAAAAGTCCTTATTTTCTCCTACACTCCTCACACTAGAAAAAGTCCTTCTTTGTTATCCCCTATCTTGGCATCTCAGTAAAGATCCTGATCTTGGAATCTCACCAAAGATCCTCAACCTTGGCATATCACCAAGGTCGATTTCTCTTGGCAGCTCACCAAGAGTCCCTCGATCTTGGCATATCACCAAGAGTCCCTCAATCATGGAATCTCACCAAGATCCTCACCTTGGCCTCTCACCAAGGTCTTCTTGATCTATCTCATCAAGAGTGACTACCTCTCAAAAAAGTGTCTTCCTCCTTCACCTATCCTTTCTTTTCTAATCATGAGTTACAATCTATTTCTAATATCCAAAGTGATCTACGATTGAGATTAATTCTCACACCCACTTAAGATTTAGATCACATTCTACATGATAAGCATGTTCCTTAAATAACTCAATTAATTAATAAATACAACTTTACTTTAATCAATTCCTTTTAACTAAAGTAAACTCAATACTAGAAGATTCTTGATGACTTCCACATGCTAGGCACATGCCAATGTGGAAGTACCTATCCAATTCTACCACAAACATCAACACTCCCTCTTAGCGAGGAAGGTACTTCTCCCACTTCGAGTTTTCTCAATATTCTCTACCAGATATGCTACCATGCCTGATCACCAATACACTTGATTGGTTTCTCCCTCTGACACAAAAGCTATCCCTTCCACGATGGTTTGACCTGTCTATGATGATAAAACATAAACAAGAAGAACAATATGGCGGAAAAGGCTCACTAGTCAATGCTTATTGTATTCACTCCAATGTTACATATTTATAGTACACTGGGTGATGCCACCTCATAGAGAGATTTGCTCTAGATCCTAAAATCATGCATGATGACTAGGCTAGGAAATCTTAACTAAATCATTAGGAATCACTTGAGGATATATTACTAATATCCTAAATGAATAATACAAATATAGGTGAGAATTTAGACTTAGTGATTGGTAAAGGTAAGCCATATGCTAACAATCCCCCCCTCAATCACAAGTCCGATCAATAATACCAGCAATAAAGCATAAACTGGTATCAATTCCAAGTCTTCATACTAAAAATCCTGTGTTGAGCCTCAATGAAGAACTGCCTGAAAAACCACCAATTTGGATGCTAAACATGTTCATTTGAAATGAACTGGAAGAGAGCTGATATATGGAAGTGAACAACTGCAATATCTGAACATTTCCTGATTGCTTGACAATTTGATCATTTCGCCAAGTATTTGAGCTAGAAGAATATGATGTCTTTTGCTAATTGGTGAACATGTAGTATCACCACTCTAATATCAGTATATCACTGAAGTGCTCTCTGAATCTGTGGTTTGGGATGACCATTGACCAATTGATACCATGTATCTGATGGTTTTTGGATAACCACTAACCAATCTGGACACTTTTAGGTGTCCAATAGCAACCCAATGTATCATGTGTATGATTCAATTGCAAGTCATTGAACCATAATCTTGCCAAAGTATGCCATCTCTGGAAAATCTCACTATGTAATCATGTGAGCCAGGATGCATGCAAATTCTTTACTTAATGTAAACTCCAATCTGATGAGAGCGAACCAAGAGAAGTGAATTAGCTTCTAGTCTAACACATCCCTGAAAAATGCCTGACAACTCAATCAAATGCCAAGCTGCAATGCAGAAGGATCCCCTTGTCCTCTGCCAGGTCGAATGACCATCTATGTGATCCAAACATTCACATCATTGCTCTCAAAATCAAAATCAAACATCCCAATTATATATGATTCAACTTAAACTTATTGAACCATAATTCTACCAAAGTCTGTCATCTACAGACCACAGTTGCCCATTTGGAAAATTTCATGCCCATCTGGCATACTTGATGTTTGTTTTTGTCGAAAATTTCTATCTGACAACCAATTCCATCATCAATTCCCCCCTTTGTCAGCTGAAAGGAGAGACCACAAGAGGTTTCATTAACCAACATCATTGGAATTTTGAACTCCCCCCCTTAAGGTGCATGAGAGTTTCATCATTGTACTCCCCCCTTCTATGCTCAAGAGAGTACCATACTTGTTCCATTTGAGTACAACACAAAGTGGGCATGCAGAAAAAAACACATGTTATCTCATCCCGTGAGGGCCATGCTCGAAAGCTACGCCATAAGGGGACCACTTATGTGAGGTACAAAAATGTTATGTGCTACAAGATTGGTCTTTACTCGATATTTAATTCTTCGGTAAGACTTATATAATAGCTTGGTTGTTGATGACCACTGCCAAGGATCAATCCACTCATAGTGAATTTTCAATCTTGCAGGTTTCTTCAGTGTTGAACATCTGTCTGAAGAATGGTTATGCTTGCCACAATGCTGGCAAGGATGGAGATCAAAACATTGATTCTCCTTGTGACCAACTCGATTACAATGTTGGCACTTATCATTCTGATGCTAAACTTGAACAGGTGAAAGTGAATCTTCTTGAAGGAATCCAACACTTTGGAACTTGATTGATCTGGAATAATCAGGAATATGAAAGGTAACTTCCTTGTCATATCCAAGTCCTGTTCTATTCTTATTGTAGATGATTTCTTCTCAAGGTTTGATGATGGGCTTGGAAAGAGTATTATGAACCTGTTTCTTTGAAATTCGTGGAAGTGGATTTACTGCATGTTGATGCATCATTGAAAGGTTTTCTTCACTGAAATCATAAGAAAACTCTTGAAATGTAGGTTCATGAATAGATTCAACTTCGTCTGAAACTGATTCTGAAGTTGTATCACTGTGTTGTTCTTTCACTGATTGTTGATTAAAAACATCATCATCATCATCATCATTATCATCATAGAGAGGGTTGTTCTCAACAAAAACTAGTTTGGAACAATTCACTCGCTGTTGATTTTTGAGATCTATCAACTCATCATTCAATAAATGGGATAGAGATTAAAGAAGTTTAACTTTAGCTTGCATCACTTGCAAACAAGTTATCACTGATTGAAGAGTTTCTTTGTTCAATGTCACTGTGTTGTCTTCAGTGGTGTTTATTAGAGTGTTCAGTAACTCTAATAATTCGAGACTTAGAGCCATTTTCAAAACACTAAAAGAGGTATCCTTGTGTAGGTAGATCCTTATTACAATTTAACTCTACAGAAGAAGGTTTATTTGCAACTCGCTCACTTGAACTTCAAGCTCACTTTCTATTCATGCTCACTTGAACTTGCCTTGCTTTAACTTGCTTCTAGGAAGTTGAGGATGTCAGTTACCACCGAAAATGAACCCAAAACTTTGATGTTTACAATGATTTGAGCTTCAAGTACTCATCCTTGTCAATTATGACTCAAAATGACTCTAGGGTGTCGAGCTCAGCTGAAAATGCACCTTATGACAAATTCAATTCAACTCAACTTGATTTCAAAAAGACAAGTAAACTTACAAAAGGACAATTTGCAAGTTACAATAAATCCTGATTAAGTAATCTTACAAAAAACATTGTTTGCAAGTTACAATTTAACTTCAAATGCTCCATGATGTGTTGAGTTTGAAAACTTTGATTTGTCCATTACTGATGTAGTTGACGACTTGAATGCTTGAGAATGTTCTTCACATATGCTTCACTAGTGTTAATTGTGTGCTTGAATTAACTTGCTTGTACTCAATGTATGATGCGTTAAATGATACATTACAAATGTATTTATGTCAGAGCTATACCTTAGACATCATAAAGTAACAATGAAAATATTCACCACAACACACTACACAAGGTGTATCTAAGATCCCCTTATTCAATTTCGGGCGGATCTAGAACACAGAGAAAAATACTTCAATTTTATTATAAGTATCTCTCTTACGAAACCACATAGAATGGGAAGGCTACAATGTACTTTATCCTTCACCGTGATTTAACAAGGCTATCAATTCATAATATTTTTCTTCTGCTCTCAAAGACTTAAGAAAACAATAAGAGTTTTCTCAAGAAAATATTTTCTTACAACTTCCCATAGAAAACCATTTAGTTTTCTTTTAACTCCCGCCTTTTATCACTTTTATGTAAAAAGTGAAAATATCATAAAGTAGTAATACTTCAAATTAGATTTAAAAGTAAATTAATTTAAAAAAACTTTCAAAACATATATAAATATGCTTTGTATATCCCTTTTACATACCACTCTTAAACTTTTAAGAAGTGATTTCTGAAAATCTAGTGATGAGATTTAATATTGGAATTTAGCAAAAGTAGTGCACCATTGATGTGGAAAATAAGAGAGAGATATTAACGCAAACCACCAAGCATGCCCATGAAGGAGCAACCAATTTGTGTCTAAGTGTTCATTCTAGATCACAGGCTCGTGGATCGGATCAAATCTTCATCGCATGAATCTTCTGGCTGGGTGTTGTTGATTTTGTTGTTGCGTATTTAGCTGATCTAGATTAGCAAAAACATCATGCTGCCTGCTCTCATTACTCTTTCCCAGATCGCAGTAAAACAATTACAAGCTCTCATGACAAAGTTCATGCGCCCTCCACAGATCTCAGGAATAGGGATTTGCATTTGAAGAATATCTGGGCATGAACGATTTTGATGTTGGAAGAACACGTGTGAAGAGAACACTCTCAATATTTCTAGATTGTTTGTAATCAATATGCATTATTGTTTTGAGGCGTGCGAGAATGCATATCCGTGGATCGCTCAAGTCAAATCGCCTCCAAGATTTTTTTTCTGCTACGCAGAGATCCGCCATTTGGAGATCTACCACAAAGAAATCTACCATCCAACGATATGCCACTCATAAACATGCCAACAATCTGTCCATCTAGCAAATGATCGAATCAACAATCTGATCCATCCAACGACCAGTAATTCTCCAGCAAAAACGGATCTAAAAATAAATTTTTCTAGTTCACAAATCATTGCAAACGAAAATAATTGATGAAACCATTTTTCTAATCCATCTGCAGAATAGCTTCCAATCACATCAACATTCAAAGGCTTGTAGCATTTGTTAAATATCAAGAAAAACAAAAAGAGAATGATGAAGGAGCACAGATCAAAATCTTCCCTTTATTCTAGGTGAAGGCCACGTGCAAGCTGCAATATTGTGTTGGGACACATGTATGACAAATCAGAGTATTGTGATGGAACACACGTTCATATATTTCTCCTACGAACTCGAGAAAGATCTGGATTGTCTTTTGAAGTGAAGGTTGTTCTCAAATGGACAGGCAATAGAGAGCTTCACTCCAAATTTCAGGTCCACTAAATTTGTAATGCACTTTGTCCTTCGAAGTTGCATAATGTTCTTCAAAGGAATTAGGTAGATTCTCCATCCACGAATTGGAGTGCCATCCAGACGTACAAAATAAAGTATGCCCTCACAATGATAAAATCCAGGCCTTCCCATAATGGACAAAATCCAAGAAAATCATGGTTACATAGGATGGAAAACTTAGTCATTCGCCTTGCACGTAAATTAGAAGGATCAAATCTGTAAAGGATCGATTAAAATAATAAACCCTTAACAACAAATGCCCAAATATATCATTGCACTTTCAAGTAGATCGTTGCACTGTTTTGGATCGATCTTGCCAATTGCTCCAGCCTCTTGTGTCTATGCCTTGTTAAATTTTGGCTCAAGAACTCTAACATGCAATAACTAAATTGAATTTTGCTTCGCGTTGTTGCTCGTGGACCTCCTCTTTTGAATGTTGCACAGGTTGATCTCCACGCAACGGGTATTTTCCTGCAGGTTTCAAATGATCATCATATTGCAATTTCCAGATCCGATCTCTTGTGTTGGTGTGTGCATGTCTCCTTCCAGCTATGCGTACATGTGGTGGAGGTTGTTGCAGATTCATGACTTATCACTGTGAGTTGCTCATTATTTCTCAACCAAAGTCTTCTTCAAATCACAAATCGTTGTGACTTGATGAATAAATCAATCATTGTCTTGGGCGTGGATCAGAGGCAGACTGCATGATTTGTTTGAGGCCTCCATATTTGATGCTAAATATCACCTGATTTGATGTTAAACAGGTGGAATGTAGATGTTGATATAATGGCATACAAAGAATATGAAGGTGATATAACAAAAACACAATCATGGATGTTACACATCATCAATGACTGATCATGGATGCTACATGATCAACAACATGATTTTTTTATTTTTATTTTATTTTTATCTAGGCATTGACTCCATGGATCTAAGATCGATGCTAATATCGATAGGATCTAAAAAACATGAGTGCACAGTGATGTAGATTTTTTAAAATTAAAAACAAATCAAAAACCTGATATGATAGTTGTGAATGAGTTCCTAGGGATAAAATAGATCTATACAATTCATAAACCAAACCCTCTAGAAGGAAGGCAGAAACTTGCATAATTGTAACTCTGAAAACTTATCGATTTGTTTTAGACCAATCCAGAAAATGGCATGCAGTAATTGCTGAAGGAAAATTAAATTATGGCACGCAATAATTGTTGAAGGAAAATTAAATTGTGCTCTGATAACCTTTCAGATCACTGGATATTTGAGCAACCACTACAGTAGATCTATGTCTTCCTTTCTTTAGATCCGTGACTCAAACAGGTGGTCGATAAATGAAGGATCTCTGCTTCTTCTTCCAATCTGCAAGTGGCCTCTTCAATCTGCAGCAAGATTTTCTCCTTGCTCCTGCACCTCTTCCGGCAGGGCTCTACATACAACTAATTCTTGGTGATGACTCCTTTTTCCAGACTCTAGGAACGCTTCTTCTTCACACTTAAAATAACTAAAAAAAAGTAACTCTCAACTTTAAGCAGGCTATCTAGAATCTCCAGTCAAAATTGCAGATTCAAAACCCGTTTGCGGTTACAATAGAATTGAAACTATACACTCAACAAATATTATCTATCTCTCTACTCCTATTCCTACCTCTCAACACTGCCAATCCCTTAAGAACTAAGAAGCTCTGATACCAATTGATAAAACATAAACAAGAAGAACAATATGGCGAAAAAGGCTCACTAGCCAACGCTTAATGTATTCACTCCAATGTTACATATTTATAGTATAATGGGTGATGCCACCTCATAGAGTGATTTTCTCTAGATCCTAAAATCATGCATGATGACTAGGCTAGGCAATCTTAACTAAATCATTAGTCATCACTTGAGGATATATTACTAATATCCTAAATGAATAATACAAATATAGGTGACAATTTAGACTTAGTGATTGGTAAAGGTAAGCCATAGGCTAACATATGAAGACTCACTCTCTCTGAACATGCTCCTAGAAGTCTCCTTCTCCTGAGAATTCTGCATGGCCATATCGTACCATGAATTCTTCTTGACAGACTTGGAAGGTTGCTCCTTCCCAGATGAACTTGAAGGTTGACTCCCTCTGAGATGCTCAACCTTCATAGCTACCTACTCCCTATTCTTTGCCACTAACATCGATCCATTATCCAAGATCCCCTTGGATACATTTATAGGCTCTTGTCTTGGGATAATGGTTCTCTTGAGGAATACAAATTATCAAATATCCAAGCCCTACAAACCTCTAGTACAGTCCTTCGATCTTGCTAGTTGACTGTTATCTCCCTTGCTGCCCATTTGCTCCTTTCCTTGAACCCTGACACACTTGTTTGATCCATTTATGAGTCACTAAATCCAATAGATCTGTCATCCTCTAATCTCTAGATGAACATCCTTCTTCACCCATCTGAGATCCCTTTGAGTCACTATCCTTCCTGGCTCAAGCACTTGAGAAAAATTCCATCTTTGCTCCTAAGTAGATGACACATGCACATGAGAAAAATTCCATCTCTGCTCCTATGTGCTCTCATGTGGCTCATATCTCTAGATGTAATTCCTTCTCCACCTATCTGAGATCTCCTTGCTGACTTCCCAGACTCCTTCCATTGCTCAACAAGCCACCCAATAAAAAATTACACCTGAAATTTCCTTTATACTATTGTTTCCCAGAAATCAGTCCTTTAATTTCCGCATGTTGGTTTATAGATCTGCTAAGATATCATGTGGATCTATGCTTATTCCTTCAAGCACCCACCTTAGCACTCCTAATCCCATAGATATGCTCTTGTAACCCTAGATATTAACTTGATCTCTTCCTTTGTCACTCAGATCTCATAGATCCGTCGTTGTGCACTTGGTTTCTTCCCTTCAGAGACCAGGCTCCCTCTTTCCTTCAAATCCTTAGCTCTGATACCATGTTGATTTTCCATCGGATTCAACACTTTTTATGTTGTAATACCATGTTTATATTCATCCTCTACTCAACATCCAACAATTAGTTCAAAATAAAATCACTTTATATACTAAAATCACAATTGAGTAATAAACTAAACATGCAATGGAAGCATAAACAAGGAAACCAAATCAGGCACACATAAACACCAATATTTTTAGGTATAACCCCCTGAAAAAACCCCAGAGGGAAAACCAATCCAATGATGCTTTTATTAATGTCAAATCAGGGCTCCCGTGACAGGGAAAATGACCCACTGAGAGAATTATACACTACAGACAAACTTGGAAACTCATGTTCTATTGTACGACCATGTACCAACACGTTTCCCTAGGCATACACGATTCATTCCTATATTAATCACATATATATGAAACTATCTACACTGTGAATCATGTATGTGTACGTAAAACCCATACAACAAGCTCTATACGATCTGACACTTCCATATGGCTTATGTCCTTTGAAACCCACTTGTAGTTGCCTCTGCTCTCTCTTCTCCTTGACCTGTATGACCTCTATATGGAATTCCTTCTCCACCTATCCAAGATCTTAAATCATGGTCCTTTGTGATCCAACCCTCTAATCAACACTTGGATGAAATCTCTTCACCCAACCTATGAGATATCCTCACTCATGTGTAAGTAAAAATATTTCTTTGCTCTTACTCTCCTCACACTATAAAAAGTCCTTCCTTGTTATCCCTGATCTTGGCATCTCAACAAAGAGCCTCAACCTTGGCATCTCACAAAAGTTCCATTTTTCTTGGCATATCACCAAGAGTCTCTCGATCGTGGCATCTCACCAAGATCATCACCTTGGTCTCTCACCAAGGTCCTCTTGATCTCTCTCATCAAGAGTGACTTCCTCTCAAAAAAGTGTCTTCCTCCTACACCCTAGCCTTACTTTTCTAATCACAAGTTACAGTATATTTATAATCTCCAAAGTAATATACGGTTGAGAATACTTCTCACATGCACTTAATATTTAGATTACATGTTGCATGCTAAGCATGTTCCTTAAATAAATTGATTAATTAATAAATACAATTTTACTTTAATTAATTACTTTTAACTAAAGTAACCTCAAGACTAAAATATTATTGATGACTTCCACATGCTAGACACATTCCAATGCAGAAGTACATGTCTGATGCTACCAAAAATATCAACACTCCCTCTTATAAAGGAAGGTACTTCTCCCACTTGGAGTTGGCTCAATCTTTGCTACCAGATCTGCTACCATTCCCACTCTCTAATACACATGATTGGATGCTTCCTCTAACAAAAAAATTATTTTTGCCATGATGGTCTGACCTGTATCCAAAGAATCACTACCTTTGAACATGCTCCTAGAAGTCTCCTTCTCCTGAGCATCTTGCATGGCCATATCATACCATGACTCTTTCTTGATAGACTTGGAAGGCTGCTCCTTCCCATCAGAACCTGAAGGATGACTCCCTTTGATTTGTTCAACCTTCGAAGCTACATGCTCCCTATTCTATGCCACTGACATCGATCCATGATCCAAGATCCCCTTAGCTCCCTTTACAGGATCTTGTCCTGGGATAATGGTTCTCCTAAGGAATACAATTCAATGAATATCCAAGCTCTACAAACCTCAATATCAATCCTTTGATCTCACTGGTTGACTATTATCTCACTTGCTCCCCCTTTGCTCTGTTCCTCGAACCCTGGCTTACACATTTGTTTTCTCCATCTATGAGTCACTGACTCCAATAGATCTGCCATCCTCTGATCTTTGGATGAACCTCCTTCTTCACCCATCTGAGATCCCTTTAAGTCATTTTCCTTCGTGGTTCAAGCACTTGAGAAAAAGTCCATCTTTTCTCCTAAGTAGATGACACATGCACATGCGCAAAAGTCCATCTCTGCTCCTATGTGCTCTCATGTGGCTCATATCTCTAGATGGAAGTCCTTATCCACCTATATGATATCTCCTTTATGACTTCCCGACCTCCTTCCATTTCTCAACAAGCCACCCAACAAAAATTTACTGTTGAAACTACCTTCGTACTATTGTTTCCTAGAAATCAATCCTTCGATTTATGCCTGCTGATTTATATATATTCTAAGATCTCTTGTGGATCTGTGTTTATTCCTTCAAGAACCCACCTCGACACTCTTGATCCCATATATATTCTCATGTTACCCTAGATCTGAACTTGATCTCTTCCCTGGTCACTCAGATCTCATAGATCTGTTGTTGTGCACTTGGTTTCCTCCCTTTAGAGACTAGGATCCCTTTTTCCTTCAAAGCCTCGACTCTGATACCATGTTGATTTTCCAGCAGATTCAACCCTTGGTATGCTCTAATACCATGTTGATATTCATCCTCTACTCAACACCCGACAATTAGCTCAAAATAAAATCACTTTATAGACTAAAATCACAACCGAGTAATCAACTAAACATGCAGCGAAAGCATAAACAAGGAAACCAAATTAAACACACATAAACACCAATGTTTTTAGGTATAAACATCTGGAGAAATATGGAGGGAAAACCACTCCAATGATTCTTTTATTAATATAAAATCATGGTTCCTGCAACAGGGAAAATGGACCACTGAGAGAATTATGCATTGCAGACAAACCTGGAAACTCTTTTGCTATTGTATGACCCTGTACCAAAATGTTTTTCAAGGCATACATGATTCATCCCTTTGTGAATTGCATATATAATTCTATGTCTACACTATAAATCACATATGTGTACAAAAAACCCGTACAAAAATATCTGTAAAATCCAACACTTCCTTGTGGATTCTGTCCTTTGAAGCCCATCGCCGACTGCCTCTGCTCTCTCTCCTCCTTGACCTGTATGACCTATAGATGGAAGTCCTCCTCCACCTATCCAAGATCTTGAATCTCATTCCTTTGTGATCCAACCCTCTGATCAACACTTGGATGAAATATCTTCACCCAACCTATGAGATATCCTCACTCATGTGTAAGAAAAAGTCCTTTTTTTCTCCTACACTCCTCACACTGGAAAAAGTCCTTTGCTATCACTGATCTTGACATCTCGCCAAAGATATTTATCTTGGCATCTCACCAAAGATCCTCAACCTTGGAATCTCACCAAAGGTTCCTTGATCTTGGCATCTCACCAAGAGTCTCTCGATCGTGGAATCTCACAAAGATCGTCACCTTGGTCTCTCACAAAGGTTCTCTTGATCTCTCTCATCAAGAGCGACTTCCTCTCAAAAAAGTGTCTTCCTCCTTCACCCTAGCCTTGCTTTTATAATCATGAGTTACAATCTATTTCTAATCTCGAAAGTGATATATGGTTGAGATTACTTCTCACAGCCACTTAATATTTAGATTACATGTTGCATGCTAAGCATGTTTCTTAAATAACTCAATTAATTAATAAATACAATTTTACTTTAATTAATTCCTTTTAACTAATGTAAACTCAAGACTAGAAGATTCTTGACGACTTCCACATGTTAGACACATGCCAATGCACCCACAAACATCAACAATTATTTTATTTAGCATATGGTTGGGATTGTTTTCCTTACATAGAATTGGTTATTATTATTATTTAGAGTTTGTTGGATCTCGGAGATTCGCTCCTAGTTTAGGGGATTGTAATCAGATTTAATTTCCTATGTTATATCTTTGTTGTATTGTATTTAAATTGTTCAAGTTGAATGAAAACTCCATGATTTTTTTTTGTGTGTGTTTCCTCTTCATTTTACAAGCATTTTTTGTGTCCATTGTGTATTATTATTTGTTGTTTAATTGGAGAGAAAATTGAATGAGAGGAACTTGATTTTCCTAAAATGGTATCAGAGCTATGAGGAGATCACTGGAAAAAGAGATTCACTCCGCAATTGCAGTTGACCAGTGTGAAAGGAGAGAGAGAGCTAGTGGGTCGTATGTTGTCGTACGAGGGCGGACATGGGATTCTTTCACTAGAGAGAGAAACAGAACATAGAGGTTGTACGTTGGAAATTGTGTTGTTATACGCTGAGCCAGATTGCTAGAGAGTCTGTATGGTAAAATCTGTATGTTGATCTGAGAGCCCTTTTTTCACCCAAAGAGGGAGAAGAAACCATAAATTGAGATTTTTCATGAGGGATATTAGGAGTGGAAGCTAACAAGAGACGACCTACATGGTATTGGACTCAACGTCTCTTCCCTGGGGAAACCAGTGTGAAAAGTAAGCCATTTTTTTTTTTAATTTCCAAGCCAGTTCAATGTGTGATCAAATTGTTATTTTTTGTCTTCCGTTCTTTGAAATGGACAATTTTAAATTAAGCGATTCTGAAAGATTGGAAGGCACATCCAATTATTCATTGTGGAAATACTTTATGGATCTCATCCTAAGTGAACATGATTTCTTCTTCATAGTTGATGGGAAGGAACCAAAACCAAGAAATCCCAATGATCAATTGAAGTGGAGTAAGAAGGATATAATGGATCGAGTGATTATCTCAATTAATTTGAGATCATATTTGGTTGTACATGTGAGATACTGCAAGACGACCAAAGAATTACGGGACATGTTGAAATCTTTGTTTGAGTCTTTGAGCATGTTGCAAAGGATGTTCCTTAAAAGAAAGTTGAACACGTGCAGGATGGCTGAAGGAGAGATCGTCTCTTCTTATCTTGATAGGATGAAAGGGATTTGGGGTCAACTACATGATGTTGGTGATATAATATCAAATGAAGAAATGGTAGATATTTCTTTAAATGGTTTCTATATTGATTATGAAATGTTTGTGAATAGTGTTGCAGGTAGAGTAATGATGCCCTCATTTGAAAAGTTGTATGACATTTTCCTATCTGAGGAGATGCGTAAGAAAGAAAGGAATAAAAAATATCCAAAGGATGTTTCTTTTTGTTCGAAGACAAATAAATTTGGAAAGTAGTGGCAGAAAAATAAAGGAGGAAATACACCTTGACAACCATTCAATGGGGCTGATTCTTCTTCATCCAAAAGAAAGATTTCAAAGGAAAAATGCTTCAATTGTAACCAAAGGGCTCACTTTGCAAGAGACTATCCTAAAAGGAAGTTTGAGGGTGAAAAGGGACATGATCAATATCATGGTAAGGATCAGTCCAAGTCTCATCAAGGTAACTCTATTGATGGTAATTCTATCGATGGAACTGATGAGTTCTTAAAACAATTTGAAAAATTCTCCTTATTACATGGTCTTTCCGCTAATGATTCTCTCAAAGATGTGTGGTATATTGATTGTGGTGCAAGCAGGAATATGAAACCTCATAAAGAGCTATTTGCAACTCTTCAAGACAAATCAGAAGAATCAGTTTTCTTGGGTGATGACCAAGCCCATGAAGTAAAATGAATAGGCACAATTCCTATTTGAATGCCAAGCAGAGGTATTGCACTAATTAAGAATGTTTTGTTTGTTCCTGGTCTTAAAAAGAATCTGTTTTCATCAAGTGTTGTTACTGACCAAGATATGGATGTTAAGTTCGGCAAAAGCAGTTGTACTATCAGTAACCTTAAGGATAATAAGGTGATTTTCAATGGAGTCAAAGATGGTGGTCTATATAAATTAATTGTAGGTATTTCTGAACATAAAGAATTGGTGCATGACGATGTATCCTTGGTAGAGCTTTGGAATGGGAGTTTTGGTCATATAAACTTTGACAGTCTCAAGAAAGTCTAGAAAATTGTAAGAGGTATGCCATAATTTAATGTTATCAGAGGAGGTGTATGTGATGCTTGCGCCATGGGAACGCATCATAGAGATCATTTCTTCACAAATGATGAAAAAATTGTGAGGAAACCATTAGACCTTATTCACTCTTATGTGTGTGGACCGATGAGTACTCCTATTTCTAGCTACTTGTACTTTGTTACCTTTATTGATGATGCTACTAGAAAGTGTTGGAGTTATTTCATGAAACATAAAAGTGAGGTGTTTAATAAATTTTGTGAATTTAAATCCTTGGTAGAATATCAAACAGGTCGTAGCATCAAGATATTAAGGACTAACAATGGGGGAGAGTACAAGTCTCATGAGTTTATTTCTTTTTGTAAGAGGTCTAGGACCAAGAGGGAGTATTGTATTCCCTATACTCCTCAACATAATGGACTAGCAAAAAGGAAAAATAGGAGCATTGTAGAAACTACATGGTGCATGTTGGAGCATTTTGGTATGACACAGTTCCTTTGGGAAGAAGCATGTCTTAATGTTGTGGACACATTGAATAGGTGTCCTCATAAGTCATTGAGGGAAGTTACACCCGAGGATGAATTTTCAGGATTAAAGCCTTATGTTGACTATTTCAGAGTGTTTGGTTCTCCAACATATTCTTATATACCCTCTGATATGAAAACAAAACTTGAACCCACCAACAAAAGAGGTGAATTTATTGGGCATGGTGACGAGCATAAGAGATATAGAATTTTTATTCCTAGTGAAAGGAGAACCATACTTTGTAGGGATGTTATTTTTAATTAATTTGGTTATAAAATGACATCTAACACTCTTGGTATGGAAGTGCATCCATATGTGCCAAAATCCAGTGATAAAGCAGATGAAAAGGAAAGTAAAGATGCCATAAGAAATGACATAAAGCATGATCAATCAGATAAACATGTAGCATTCAATATTATTATAGCACATACAACAATAATAAAGTGCATAATTATTGAATCACATTTCTTACGTTGCATGTTTGTGATTTAGGATGTTCTTGAATATTTCTTTGAATTGAAGGAAATAGGCTTCTGACCAATCACAAAATTGAAGATCTAGGGGGTTTCAAGGGAAAGGATAATGATACATCACCATATCTTCTCCTATTTGGAGATGAGGGGGGACCGTTTTCCTTCTATTCACAGTAGTAGGAGGATCCAATAATAGTAGGGAAAACACCAGACTATTGATCTGGAGAAATTGAATGATTCCTTTGTCCTTCATTTATAAGTAATATAGGTAGGATTGAAAACTATGCAAGCAAGCTCACACTTTCTTGCACTAACCAAGTCATATTGCTAGCAAGAAGTCAAATCGCTAGCAAGAAGTCAAATATTTCTTTGCTTTATTGTTGATTCACTAACTAATTACATAAATAAGTATAATATATATTGTATTGATGTGAAAAATAATAATATTTAATTTCTTGAACATTTTTACTACAACACAATGGTGTGTTTTGTTTTTGTTTATTGTTAATATGCATATTATACATACAATATTTCATTTATGGTTTATTATATATGTGTTGGCAGCCAATTCATTTTTTTATTCCTCTTAAAAAAAGCTGCCTACACCCCTTGTCTCATCAACGACAAATCATCGTCGCATTGTGCTTCTAGACATTTGTTTCATTTTTGCGACAATTGCAATTTGGTTTCGATTCGATTTTCACAACTGAAAGTGTGAAAACACCTATTTCGTCATTTGAACTGTCGTCGTCTTTTATTGATTTTTTCGAAAGACACTTGACCATTGGTTTATCACCTAACTGCAAAAGATTTTTTCAAACTTATGTCCTTTGGCCTACTCTTACCTTGATTGCGCATTTGGATCTGTTTGATTACTAAGCCTTTGAGCATGAAGATTTACTGGTTTTATTCTGATCCTATAAAGGTTATGATGGATTTGGTCTTATATGCTTTTATCCTTATTGCCATGGGATCTTGACTCATTTATTATATGAGAATTTTTGGTTGCAATGTTCTAAAAACTTTGAAATGTAAACATTTGATTGCGCAAACGAATGCATTGGTAAATTTATAAGGTCAATTTGAGAAATAACAATGGTTTGAGGGCGCGTTGATTAATAATTTTGGATTTCAATTTTAAATCGATGCTGGATATATTGTTTTGAGAGTTGATATTACATTGAATGATCAATAGTTTCAAACTATGTATTGGCATGATTGAATTAACCTAGGTGTAAAACGATTGATTGATATGATGGATCGTTGGTTAATGTTGGATATCGTGTTGGATTAAATTGTACACTTGGCGCATGAGTATAACATATGGTGTTGGTTCTGCTTCGGATGGGTGGCACGTCGATATGATTGTACACCTATTTGTTGGCCGATACATATGGTATAAAAGATTATGATTATAACAACACTATACTCAGTCATTA
>ML803394.1:9312-20909 GCA_009831015.1 Picea engelmannii
CACGTTCTTCTGTAATTCTTTGTAATTGTGGGTTCTACACTTCTAGATATCTCTAAAGACCTAAACAGATTCCACGTGGAGATTGGTGGCCGCCCACCTAATCCAACTAGATTATGTTTTATGTTTTCATGTCAGCAGATCTTTATCTACTTCCAGGGCCATTTTGGGGCCCTAAACAAAGTTTTTTTGGCTTGCCACAGTCAAACTTTAGACAGAGTCAAACTCTAATGATGTAATGTGTAGTTCTCGAAAATACCTTTCCAACGAGCTATCACACACCTAAAACGGAGGTCGTATGCAAAAGTTATGACCCTGGGAAGTTGAGGTACTAACTTACCCATCGTGGCCCACATAACTTTTGATGTTTCATCTCCTAGGGTTAGGTTTTTGGATGTCTAGGGTTTTGGATTTAATGAGTCATGTTAAAAAGGCCATTGGATCCTCATTGTAATCATTCTTCTTAGATGAATTCACGTAGTAACCACATCTCTTCTCAGAGATAGATACCACCATTCGAGCAAGTTTTTTTCAGTTGTACAGTTTTACAGTTTCAACCTATTTCATTTATTCAATATAAGTTATTGTTCATTGGATATATGTTGTTGTTCTTCGTATCTCTTTTTTATTGTATTCAGACTATTATTCATTTCGTTCCTCTCATAAATTTGGATCAAATATTGGCGTACTAGTGGTTCTTGTTGCTTTCAAGAAGTTATGTTAGTGGATCCCTATTGATTCAATTGTTTGATAAACAAGGTATTTCCACATAGGTTGAACACCTTAAGAAACTTCTCACACAAATAGATTAAATATTAGTACATCAATGTATTATGAGGTTAAAAACCTCAAATAGGGAAAAAATCCATAGCACCAACCAATGCAGCCAATTAAGGCAATATATTAATGCAAAAGGAAAAAAATTACATATGAATTTATTCAAAAATCAATCATCAATAGATGACCCTCCATGTTATTTAAATAGAAATCATGGACCAATCGGGTGTTAATCCATTGGTCAATATAACCATTAGTATCGAGGAGAATATATACTATTAGATCACTTTATGTCTAGAACATATCATGATTGTCAGATAGCTACAAATGCATACTAAGGAAACACATTAAAGAAACACAGTTTACCTAGATACACATTAGACCAAGTTGATCTTAACTAGCTCCTAAGTATCTAAATATCCTAACATTCTCCCTTAAGAACAACTTGGGATATGATTGAATAATTTACAAAGGTGACATAATAGAAGAAGGAAGGAGGCATTAGAGATTAACCCCCTTTAATAACAACTCCTTGAACTCCTGATACAGATCAAAGTTTACAAAACTTTTCTTCTATAAGAGATTTTGTGAAAATGTTTTCAACTTGATCATCTGTAGGGAAAAATAATATTTTGAGAATGTGATCCCAAATAAACTTTTTGATGAAGTGCATATGAGGCTTCTTGGCTTGCATTGATGGAGTGCATATGAAACTACTACTCGATACTATGCTTCTACTAAATAAAGAGCTAAATCTTGTTGCTTCTTACAAGCCCAAATGACAGGTCCATAACTATAATAAAATAGCATAACTTGCAGTATAATTTTGATCAATAGGGTTACTATCCAAATTAGAATCAACCAAACCAACTAACAAAGGAATTCCCCTTGCACTATAATGTATCCCAAACTGAGTTGTACCCTAGATATATAGAAGTATCATTGTTGTTTCTTTCCGGTGGCTCTCATGGGGTGTTTGCATATGCTGGGAAACAAAACCAACAATGAAGGAAATATTAGGGTGGGTATGAACAAAATAAAAAAAGTTATCAACTCACTGACATTATAAAGTGGCCTCTACTTTAGGTGTAGAATATATGGTAGCAATTTTAACTCCAAATTGGAGGGGAGAAATCGTTGGTTTATAATGTTCCATGTGAAAGTAGTGGAAAATATCACACTAGAAAAATGAAATTTCTTCCTTGGCTTGCAATACTTGGAGGCCAAGTAAATAATGAAAATATCTTAAGTTTACTATTTCAAATTTATTCTTAAGATTGGATTTCACATGGTTTAAAATCTTGGGGTCACTACCAGTGAGAATAAGGTCATCAACATAAAGAACAAGTATTATGAGATGGTTACCTACTTTCTTGGTATAGACATTAGGGCCAGAATGACATATGGAAAATCTAGTTTCAAGAAAAAAAATCATCCATTTTAGCATACAAAGACTTAGGATCTTCCTTAATACCATAGCGAGTTTTCTTAAGGCATAAAACAAGGATGGAATAACTAGGAGGTTGTTCCATGTAAATTTGTTCTTATGAGTCCCCATACACAAGAAGGTAGATTTAACATCCATCTAATGGTCCTCCTATTTATGTGAGGTGACAAGGGCTAGAAAATGATAGATGGAATTCATTTTGGCTATGAGGAAAATGATTCATTTTAGTCACCCTTCAAGTTGATAAAATTTTTCAACAACTAACTAGACATTATGTCTTTCAACACTTCCATCTAATGCATACTAAAATTTGTATACCCATTTACATCTTATAAGTTTTCTTCCTTTAGGAAGAGGTACAAGATCCCAAGTATCATTTTCCATTAAGGAACAATATTGTTCATTCACTGTTGTGCCCCAATCTAGATGGTCAAGAGATTTTGTAAATGTTTATGGATCATGAGTCTCTAAAAATTGCGTAAAAAAAGGGGAGGGTCCCTAGAACTGTGAATGTGTATGACACTAATTTGTAGGATCACTAGAAAGGTCAATGTTTTCTTCTCAAGTTGTATAGACCCATCTAGGATGTGGTGGTGCTAGTGTCCATGTTCAATGGACCCAAATTGAGGAAGATAAGTAGGTGAAGGTGGATTTCCATCCTCATTGTCATCATATAAACAAGAAACTATAATAGGATCATTAACAAAAAAGTTAGGAATATAAGATGGCAAAAACATAAAAAATGGCTCACAGGACGAGAGACCTTCATCAAAATTAACATCTCTTTTGATAATAATTTTAATGGAATGAGGTTGAAGAAGTCTATAAACTTTTACATATTCACAATATCTAACAAAAATGCACTTCTCACTCTTAGTCTGTACTATTTTTCTTTTCTCATCAGGAATGTGAGTCCATGCTTCACTATCAAACTCATGAAAGTGGTTTACATATGGTTTAAGTTTACTCCATGAGTATTCTAGTTTTTTTTTTTTAAAGCCTTTGTGGGAGTGCAATTAGCTATGTAATTGGCACAATTAATGGCTTCCACCAAAAAATGAGGATTAATCCCTTAGATTGGATCATACAATTTGTCATTTTCTTTAATGTGTGATTATTTCTCTTAGCAACTCCATTTTTTTGTGGTGTGTATGGAATAATATGATGCCTTTGAATGCCTTGTGCAGTGTAGTAAGTTGCAATTTTTTGTTAATATATTTGCCTCTATTATATGTCATAAATTCTATAGTTTATTTCCAGATTACTTTTTTACAAAGGCCTTGTAGCCCAAAAACATATAAAAAACCTCACTCTTAAGTTTTAAGAAATTAACCTAAGTGCATTTGGAGAAGTCAACAATGAAATTCAAGAAGTACTTGAACCTAGAGAAAGAAGGAGAATGAGGTGGACCACACAAATCACTATGAACAAGCTACAAGGGAGTCGAGGCATGCCAAGAGGATCATTTTTCAAAATTGTCCCGATGATGTTTCCTAAGAATACAATCAATACAAACACCATCTCTGCAAAAAATAAGAGGAAGAGTAGTCACCATATTTTGATTATATAGGTGATGTAATGAGCAATAGTTTTGTAAGATTCATCTTATCAACCCACAATAGGATACAAAATCTAATTGAGAATCAATACCATTAACAATTTGAGAGAAGAGATGATAAAATGAATAATTGGAGCAATTTAAATCTAATTATCCTATGTAAATAAAAATGATCATCCAAAGATGAAAGAATATAATACAATTTAATTGAATGCAATAGAATCAAAATAGTGGTCATGTAACTATGCTAGGATTAACTACATGCAAAACATGAGAGAACATGCACATGCAAAGGAAAGTGCACTTTCATGATTGAGTTAATTTGTATTTTACTAGCCAAGTGGAGTAAACTAGCTCATAATAGTAGACTAGCTCCTAGAAAATAGGATCTACTCCTCAAGTGCACATTTATTCCTAGAAAATAGGATCTCTCCCTAAAATGTAGGAGAGCAATGCTCATATCCCTTTAAAAGTGGAATATACCTAAGATAAAAGTGGAATATACCTAAGATAAAAGTGGAGTTTACCTAAGATAAATCCCTAGAATTAAGGGATGAAGCTCGAGTTTGCTCTAGGAGAGAGACAATTATGCATGTACACAAACCCCCCCTTAAGCCTAACTTAGGTGAGTATGATGCATGGAAACATTGGATCCCGACAATATGAAGCCATGTTAGGTACCGAAGTAAAAATAAATATACTTTATAAGTGAGGAAAGAGGGAAAATATAGTGTGAAGACTCCCCCCCGCCCCCCCCCCATCACAAGAAGAGGATAGTGCGGAGTAGATTAAGTAGTCTGCTCTAAATTAGATGTCCCCTTCACTCCCACGTGAGATCATAACTCTATGAATTTTTTCTCAGTGAAGGATTTGGTAAAGATGTATGCAATCTATTCTATAGATGTAATATAAGGAATTGTATGTCGCAAATCAATACCTACCTCTACAAATAGATGTTCGACATATTTTTTCACATACTCCCCCCAATTGTCTATAAGCATGATCTTGATTCCCTTTCCCGACTGCTTCTCTCCAAGATATTTGAAGTCTTTGAAACACTCAAAAACCTCTAATTTGTTCTTGAGAAAGTATACTCAGGTGTAACTTGACCATTCATCAATGAAGGTCAAAAAATACTTGGCCTTGCTCATGGACTCGTGATATCACTGTGAATAATCTCAAGAGTTGACGAGGCTCTCCATACCTTTCCCTTTTCAAATTTTTCTTTTGGATGCATGCCAAGAATGAAACTTTGACAAACACCATCAAAATACTTAATGTCTGGAAATTCCATCACCATACCCTAATTGTTCAGTTGTTGCAAATAATGGTAGTTAGGGTGATCATATATTTCATGCCACAACCTGTTAATCCCGTAGACAAAGCCCCATGTAAATTCCTAGATATTGAGTTATTGTATTTCTATTGTTATATTAGTATTGTCATCTAGACTTTGTAATTGTAATTGTACCCTTGGTATCCTATATATATCAAGGAGGCCTAGTTTTAGGATCGTATCATCTTGTACATTTGTTATATTGTAAAGGAGGGTTCCCCCTAAAAGAGGATGCACATTCATTATTGTCTCTTTATGAATGTGTGGAGTTACTTCTCTCTCTCTCTCTCTCTCTCTCTCTCTCTCTCTCTCTCTATGTTATTTTGGTTGTTTGGTGCATAACATTTGGAATCAGAGCACACAATCCCAGGGTTTTCCTCTTTCAATCGAATCATCTTGGAATTTTCACTATAATTTTTTTTTGGAGACATTTCATTCTATGAAATTTTTAGGATATTGAGGAGACATAGTAAAGTACATCTAATAAAAATTTCAGATACTTTTTCATTATACTTTCTAAGATATATCTTGTGTAAGTTGGGATTTGTGATTAGTTCTGAAATCAGTTTCAAATGAGTAATATTGAAATTTTTGATATAATTGTTTTTAGGAAAGGTTTCATATTGTGAAATTTTTAATATCCTAAGGAGCCATATCAAATTAATTTTGGTAAAACTTTAAGGTACTAATTCATTAGAATTTTTGAGATATAGTCTATGAAAGTCAGGGTTTGTGACTAGTCTCGAAATCAGTTTCAAACGAGTCATCTTGAAATTTTCACTATTGTTTTTGGAAAGATTTCAGACTGTAAAAATTTCAAGATACTGAGGAGACATATTTGATTAATTTTGGTACAAATTTTAGTTTTTTTTTCATTTCAATTTAATATATACAAGATGTGGAAATTAAAGTTTTATGACTAGACCTAAAACCAATATCAAACAATTGTTCTTGGTAGAATTGTCATATATTAAGATTGGATGGTTCAAATTAAGTGCCACTAGTTCCTTTGGAAATAATATAGACCATAATATTTTAGATAAAAATTTCAGAATTAGATCTAAAATATAGGACATGTGACATTCCATACAAGTTTTCTATCAAGAAAGGGACAAGAATCAAAGTTTTCCATACAAGTGGACTATTCATATTAAAATATACATATAAGATGGATTCAAGAGTATAAATTGACTTTCTAGATGGAAAGTTTTGGGGAAAAAAACACATTTTCAAAAGAACAACTCTAAAAATGGACACAAAAAATGGACTTAGAATGTCAAAGTTATGCCATTTTTAAGAAAATCGTAAAAATGAGGTTGTTTAGTAAAAAATAATTATCTTCCCTTTTTAACTTTACCTATAAGCTCACAAATAAGTTACTTTTACAATAAATAACTCATTCACTTTTATGATTTAAGTGAAATGCATTTTAGATTAATGTTATATGATAACTTAAAATTGCATGAATTTTTTCAAAAAGCAACTTAATGAAAATAAAGATTTGAAATTACTTTATAGTGATTCACTTTTATGATTCAAGTGAAATGCACTTTACAATAACATTATATGATAACTCAAAATTGCATAAACATTTTCAAAAAGTTAATAAAAAAAAAGATTTGAACTTAGACCTTTTATTTAATAAAGTAATTTTCACTTGAAATTTGAACTTCGGATCTTTTATTTAATAAATTAATTTTCAACCAAGTGAGTTAATGCGAATGTATAAAAAAATATGTTATGAATGATAAGGGGGCTTTTAACTTATTCTTCTTCTTTTAAATCATGAAAAAGGGTTCAACACAACCGCACACAAAAATAAATGAAATTAAAAAAACAAAAACAAATCTAAAACTTAATAAGATTGAGGTTATATCTTGGTAAGCCTACTCGGAAAATGCAAGTTTTCTCTTTGTTTCTAATTTGCTAAGATTGCAAATATCATAGAGAAAAGAGCATACATAGAAAATAAAACACTTTATGCTATGTTTCTAGTTTGGCAAGATCGCAAAAGGTACATGACAAAGAGCATATGCAGACTGAAAATGTAGCAAATCGAGAATACAAATATATATATATATATATATATATATATATAGTATAAAAGGAAAATTTTAAAACCGTAATATTTTTTTTTACCTCCAAATATGATAAAAATGACTATATCTTGGGAAAACATAACCTTTTCCAGGTGAAAGGAAAGTGTTTCCAATTGAAAGTAATGCTTTGAATGCACTGATATGGCTCTGTTGACCCTAAATCACTTAGAAATGGTAGAGACTATAAGTTCATTGATGCATGCAACGACATAGGTATCTCAATCAATAATGGGAGTGAGATGTTTGATAAATATAGTATTTCCACATAGGTCAAACACCCTAAGAAATCACTCACACAAACATATCAAAGATCAATACACTAGTATATTACATGGTTAAAACCCTGAAAGAGGGAAACAATACATGACCCTAGCCAACACAACCATTTGAGACAATATATTAATGCAAAATGATTTTTTTTACATATGTGTTTCTCACAATTGACCATCAACAAATGACCATCCATGCTCTTTAAATAAATATCATGGACCAACTAGGTGCTAAGACACTGATCAATATAGCCATTAGTATCAAGGAGAATATGAACTGTTAGATCACTTTATGTCTAGAAAATATTGTGACCATTGGATTAGATAGCTACAAATGCATACTAAGAAAACAATATTTACCTAAAGACACATTAGACTGAGTTTGTCTTAACTAAATCTTGAGTGTCTAAATATCCTAACATCAATGAACTCCATAGTTGTCCATTTGTGGAATAAATGAATACCAAGGCAATCCGATGACAATGACTACAATGAAATAGAGTTACTAATCTTCAATGTGTGGTCCCTTCATCACCACATGGAGATCAAAAGCATTTGTGGATATTCCTCATACCGAACAATCAACATTCAATGATCATCTTAGACCATCAATAACGCTAAGCATAACCCCCATGGTAAGGTTCAGTTCTACATAGAACCTATGGGGCAACTATAATGTCCACCGACTCCCACCCATTCTTGAATACCTCAAGAAAAGATGCCAAATTGGATTCTAGACTAACCTTGTTTCCTCTTGTTAGATCTCTTCAATGGAAATGAAAGGAACTGACCAAACTTAACCTTTTTACACTGGAAATTCTTCCCTAAATATGGTAGGAAATTTTCCAAAAGTTATAATACTACATAATTGATAGGAACTTTGACAGTGGATTTTTTTTCCTAGGGGTTCTGAGTCAATTTTAAGATGACCTAAATCATCAAAATTTCAAAAAAATGAGTAGATCGACGATTTTTTTTACCTTTCCTTAAAAAAATAGAATCACTAAAAAGTTTGAGTTTATCTACTTATTAACTCACTCCAAAGATTGAGAATGTGGCCTACAAAAGTGAAATCTCGAACACAAATAGAATTCTAGACTTAACCAATAAAAAAAAAAATTAACAAAATGTGCAACTAACATTAAACTTTTTTTGTAATGCTAAATTACTTGGAACCAAATATGATCACGCATCAAATTCTTAGGTCAAAAGAATACACTAAGCATTATATGTTCAAAACAATCTAGAAAGCTACTCTTGAACTTAAAAAAGACCATTTTGCTCAGTAATTGGAACCCCTTGTGTTGGCATGTTTTACAAGCAACGTATGCTTGTCATTGATGGAAAGTACAAAAACGATGATGGCTTGAGTACAGGAAGAATATAACAGATGGGCACCAGAAGTATTTTGGGAAGACGCTGCAGAGCAAGCTCGATAAGATCAGAAGAGATAGTGCAGATGATGGTTGGCATGCTTTACAGGCAGTATGTGCTTGTCACTGATGGCAAGATCAGAGTATGCAGCAAAGGAAAAACAAGAACAAAGTAAGCTCAGGAGGAATTAGCGTAGAGTCGAATGCAATGCCTAAGCTCGGGAGGAGAAGCGTCAGTGATCGTTGGATCCCATTTAAATTCCCGAAAGAAGGAGGACCGTCAGATTAGATGGTAGACAAGAAGAACGCACAGAAGAGGAGGACAAATCTCAGGCGTCATATCTGAGCATAAGTTCCAACCATCGTTGGATAAGGAAGAACCTGCATGTTCTTTAAAGTGTAAGATCAAAGCGGTGGTCAAACTTCATTTCGGAGTCTTGGCTATCGGGATTTCAGAAATCGTGAGATGGAGATGTCAAGAACTCCTACCACAGGAGTCCCAAAATCGCGATATGCGAAGCCTCGATAAAATCTTGACCGTTGATCCAAGAGGGACGCGTGGCAGAAGATCAGAGCATGTCAAAGACTCCATTTCAGGGTTTCTCGAATAGCGACTTGGAGAGTCAAGAAACAATACTATAGGAATGCCGAAATCGCAAAATGCCGAAATCGCGAAATGATCTGACCCGTTAGATCAAGGTTTGATGAGGACCGTTGATCCAACCCCATTTCGGGGTTTTAGATACCAGAAGTTGGAGTGTCGAAACACTTTGCAACAAGAATGCCGAAATTGCGATATGCGAAATCGCGATATGATCGGAGTCGTTGATTCAAGATCTGATCTGGACCGTCGAATCATAGGACAAGTGGCAAGCGATTGGAATTTCCCTGACTTGGAGTTAACAAAGCATGGTGTGGAAACTTGCGAGATGATAGATTGCGATAAGACCTAGAACGTCGGATCTATGGATATCTCAACCATCGATCAGACTCGATGAAGTTTATAAACTCACGAAATATGAAGTGCCTTTTGGCACAGCCTGTGGTCACCGCAGGTGGTCACGAGAAAAGAAGGAGCTAGTTCAGACAAGCTCCATTTCGGAGTTTCGGGGAACGGAACATGGAGAGTAACGAAATCTTTACCACGGGGATCCTGAAATACCGAAATGCGAATTGGCGAAATAAACGCAAGATCACATGAAGTCAATCCAACGGTGCAGGGGATTTTGGACGCAATCAGAGGGCTAATGTTACTCCTCACAGTCTAACTGTTGGAAACCATTGATGGTCTCTGCCAAAGGATTCGAAGAGACCTCTGTGTGATCGCCAGAGGAGCTGAAGGGTCTCCAAGCTTCTTCTAGTGAATGAAGACGATTCTTAGAGGGACTGACAAGTGGATGAGCATTGAAGTTTGTAACTGAAGCAGAAAGTATGAGCTCGACTATGCCAGAGAAGATGAAGAGTCTCGACTGCTAGAGAGGCTGAGGAATCTCAACATGACATCCAGTGATGTTGAATGCATGGGAAAATTTCCAGAGAGGCTGAGGAATCTCAACATGACATCTAGTGATGCTGAACGCGTGGGAAAACTGCCAGAGAAGATGAGACGTCGTAATGATGATCAGACAGAGAACTCACTTTGAAGAGATGCAGAAGCATTGTGCATATTGCATGCACAAGGTGCACAGAAGCTATAAGAACACGACACAAAGAAGTGATGAGGGGGTTGTTGCTGAGGTGAAGTAATGCATGTGTGAGGAAGTAAAGAGGTGGTGCAACAGCTGAAATGTATAGGAAACAAAAGGTGCATTGAATAGGAATGGAACACAGAGCACAAAAGGTAGAAGAACATAATGGAAAGTGGATGCATGCTGGAAGACAGTGAGGAAGACTGAGTAGCAAAATCTTGCAGAACAGTGATGAGACTGGTAAGTTGTTATTGAACACTATATCACTGTAATTGGTTTCAGTATTTCACAATCATATTTCAGGGTGGTTGGGAGGTGCTAGGGAGGACTAGTGTCCTCATAGGTTCAAGTGGGTGCTTGAACACAAGGAGTTGTGGCTCCCTTCTATTTGGTGCTAGAGAAACCAAGGAGTTGGTGCTTCCTTCTAGTTGGTGCTAGAGAAACCAGGGAGTTGGTGCTTCCTTCTAGTGGGTGCTAGAGAAAACAAAGAGTTGGTGCTCTCAACAAGTTGCAACCTGCAAAACAGAGGTTGTAGCCTCACATTGAGTTGGTGCTCAATTATAGATGATGTACAGAACTTAAAAGACTACCTATCATTTCAAAGAAGAAGAGGTTTTCTCCCTTTATGGGTTTCCTCGTGAAAATATGTCTATGTGTATATCTTATGTGTGACTGATGCTCATTATTTTATTGTCCATATGTTGTATAATGTTGATGATCACTTGAAGAAAGATTAAGAATGTATTAATAGACTTAAAATTGTTTAAGCACAATAACAACTGATTCACCCCCCCCCCCTCTCAGTTGTCTTAGTAATTTCAACAATTGGTATCAGAGCGAGTTCCTTTTATTCAAAGCTAGATCTGTAAGATTAAACATGACAAGTCATGAAGGGACTTCAGCCACTAAGCCCCCTCTATTTGATGGAAAAAATTTTGCCTTCTGGAAGATTAGAATGAGAACATACTTAATGGCCTTGGGTGTTGATGTTTGGAATGTAGTAGAGACTGGATATACAAAGCCTGTTGTGCTAGCCTCCAAGGACGATAAGTT
>ML803394.1:28280-41661 GCA_009831015.1 Picea engelmannii
CCCTTCTCAGTTGTCTTAGTAATTTCAACACCTTGGTGACCCTTTTTGGTTGGCCAAGACAATGGTCATTGGTGTATGATATTGGTTGGCCTTGTATTATCTTGTTAATTCAGTCTCGAACCTCTTTCCCCCAACCCATAAAACTTCTAAGCATGTTTCTTTGTTTCCATTATTTGTATATTTCTTTGATTTTATAGTTTGTAGATACACTAAGACATACTAAGGTAAAATTTGTGCACTCAATGTAAGACTTGAAAACAAAGCTATGACTGGGCATTTCAAGAAAAAAACCTATCATAGTTCAAAACATTTTTACATTTACAATGTAGGGATTATAGTGCTTAACTTAAGGTGTACATACTCTATCTATCTTCATCCGAATCTTTTATCTATAAGAAAGAAATACATATTATTAACCGTTAAGTTTATTAAAACTATACAATGCATATTAAAATAATATTAATCATTTTTTTTAAAATAAAATTTCACATAAAAAAATACTAACCATTTTTTTTAAAATACATATTATTAATGGTTAAGTTTATTAAAACTATACAATATATATTAAAATAATATTAATCATTTTTTAAAATATAAAATTTCACATCAAGAAATACCAACCATTTTTTTAAAAAAAATTGGAAAAAAAAAACAATAATATCAATACCATTTCTTTAAAAATATTGTTGTAAATAAAAAAATTAATAAAAATAAAATTGAAACAAAATATTGATAAATATAAAATTGAGACAAAATATTGATATTGTTATTCGTTTTCACCTATCATTAATGTGCCAAAAGATGAGCTCTCTAATGATCTGAAAATAATACATGAGATGACAGTCTAGAAGCCTAACTTGGCAGGGATTTTATGTGTGTTTTCATTAATCTAAATGCTTTGGAACACAGAATATCGAACCTGAAGAAAAAACAAACAGAAAATAAACAATATCGCAAGCTGTAGAAAAAACAAACAGAAAATAAACAAAAGGTTCTGTAGATCAAGTAAAAAACAAACTAAAGTCGATTCGATTTGACATGAGTGACAGAATGCAACCAACATCAAAGATGTTTGGAAATTTAAATAAAAAATTGGGTGTCTAGTAGTCAATGCATTTTTCCACTGACCATTCCAAACAAACATTCAAAAAAAAGGAGCTGCTTGGTTGGTTGACGTAACTGTTTAACTCCAAATGATGTCAAGTTCAGGATATTCAAGAAATTCGGTCTACTAACCTAATGGTTTCATATGGTTTATATAGATACTTGGGTGGTTGAAAGTTTTTAGCCCATTTTTATTTCGAGGGTCAATGCAGTGAACGATTTGCCGAAGCTGTTTGATTCATAATGTATTCAATGGCAATTGCATCAGCGTATGATTCTCTAGTTGTGGGAGTTAGTGCTGTTATTCATTTTCCTCCACAGAAAAAGAAGAATGACAGATTACCACTGGGTCCTCCTGGATGGTGCATCATTGGAAACGTCCTTTAGTTGGGTAACAAACCTCATGAATCTCTCTTCGGCCTTGCACAGAAATATGGGCTTCTCATGTCTCTAAGACTGGGACGCAAATTAACAATGGTTATGGCATCGCCATCCATGGAAAAATAGGTGCTGAAGAATAATGATCAAACCTTCTCCAGCAGGTCAATCAACATGGCTGCAAGGACATTTGCATACCAAGGGACATGTCTGGTATGGAGTCCTTATGGTCCTCACTGACGGTTCCTCTGGAGGATCTGTAACGCTGAGCTTTTCTCACCCAAAGGGCTTGACGTCCTTAAGCACTTGAGAAGAGAGGAGGTGAACATGACCGTTAGGTGTATCTTTGAGGACTCCAGGGCGTGAAAAGTGTGAATATTGGTGAGAGAGCCTTTCTGAACTCGCTTAGCCTTGTGGGTGGGATGGTTTGGAGTAGAAATGTATTTCATCCAGGCTCTAAGGAGGTTGCAGAATTTAAGGATATTGTATGGGAAGTCCTCAAGTTGACGGGGGACTCCAAATTTATTAGATCTCTTCCCTCTCTTGGGAATGTTTGATCTACAGGGTTGAAGCAAGGAATGAAGAGTTTGGCCCGACGATTTGACAGCCTCTTTGACAGGATTATCGAGTGTTGTCTCGGAGATGATGATGATGACGATGGGGCATGTGTTCACCGTGAAGGGAAAGATTTTCTAGAAAACCAGTAGTAATGAGAAAGGCTCCGGGCAAAGTAATTACTCTCCAACCAGTTTAGATGCAGCGGGATATAGGTGATCTCAGAAGAAGAGATCCTGGGCGAGCTTCTTATGAACTCAATCAACAGGAGCTTCAACGTAAGCGCTGGACAGCGCAGTCTAAGTGGAGCTGCAAGAAATTGTTGCTCAAGAGAAGAGAATGAAAGAATCAGACATAGTAGAGCTTCTATATATATATATAAGCAATAGTGAAGACCAGATAACTCTTGCAACATTGGTGGATATGTTGTCCCAGAGAACACACAGGTGTTTGTGACTGTAAGGGGCATTGGTAGAGATCCCAGTGTTTGGAAGGAACCTCAGGATTTCTATCCAGAAAGGTTTCTAGAGTGTACTACCGACTATAGAGGCCAAGACTTTGAGTTCATATCATTTGGTGCAGGAAGAGGGATTTGCATTGGACTTCCTACACAACGGTTCATTTGGTTTTTGAATCTCTCCTCCATGCTTTCCATTGATCCATCCATGGGGCTAATAAGAATGGTGATTTTGTAATTGAAATGTCTAAAGTGTTTGGGATAACTCTATGAAAGAAAGTACCCTTAATAGCACACATCAAGGCCACTTATAAATCCTTACTAGAAAGAGGATCAATCCTTGCTAGAAAAAGGGTCATATAAAATGGGATATCCATCATGGAAACATTTTGAAAGAAACTAATCCTTGCTAGAAACAGGGTCATATAAGATGGGATATCCATCATGCAAACATTTTGAAAGAAATTTTCATATAATAGGTAACATGATAGGATCATACACATTTACAAGGTGTTGGGTAGAACATCTATTCCATCAAGATTGGGCAGAAAGTTTGCACGATACTTTTGATTTGACATATAAGAGTGATGCATAGTGCATAGTATACACACAAATAATCAATTTTCTATATAAGAGTGATGCTTATTGTATTGTGTACACACAAATAATCAATGTGATCAAAAGCATATGGAAATGGATTTTTTCATGTAGGACTGTTGTTTATTGTATAGTCTACACTTAAAAAATAATGTACTCAAAAGTGTATGGGAATGGACTAATTAAAAAATCAATGTAGTCAAAAGTGTATGGGAATGGACTAATTAAAAAATCAATGTAGTCAAAAGTGTATGGGAATGGACTAATTTTAATTAAGGTAAGGTGGATCTAGTGTTAAAAGAGATTTTTTTTCAAGCATTGAGTGTATTTGTTCATGAATAATTTTCTATTAAACGATAAATAAAGATGTTTCACACAGGGAGTTATGATTATATAGAGATTTTGTGTATATTTTTTATTATGAAAAAAGCATTTTTTAATCCATAATTTAATTGGAAATATTTTTTTTATTTACTATTTATCTATTTATTTATTTATTTTTGTTTTTTATACATTGTTAGTTGGCTTTATGTTATGGCATTGTTTAAACATTTGATCTTTTAAACTTTTTTATCAGAATCAAACGAAACAAATCTTGGTGAAATGAACATTTTCTATTGTTTAAATTGCATTTTTGAATGCATAAATGGATTCACGACCCTGAAAAACCCTTAGGGCACTCAAACTATACAGACTCAATCACTCAAATATGGATTTACAACAATTTTTGGCCATATTTCGAGCAAAATTGATCGAAATATGCCTGTAAAAATGCCAAAAAGTCGAACATTAAACTACATGATATGTTATTGTTGTATTGTTTTTCATTCTTTTCTCAGATTTATATATTTTTTGAGTTTCCATGAAAAAATAATACAAATTAGATGTGACAAGGACAAAAAATCAACTTAAAATGATGCAAAAAATAAGTAAAAAGTTCACTCAAAAGAAATCATACCTCATTTTCAAGGTGATTGATTTGTCATTGATGGACATTCCACTGGAATAGTTTGTTACAATATCTTACAATAATATACAAGCTCTTATTATGTAGTGTATAAATTTATTTCAAATTTAATATTACTAGCTATGCACACAAAATATTGAAGTAAACTGAAACTGAAATTAAAGAAGTTAAAGAAATAACACACCATCCATACACTGAACACAATATGTACTCTAGGAAAACCCAATATGGGAAGAACCTAGCTAGAAGGTGAGGCATGTGCCTTGCCCTTTTCTTCTTAGTTATGAAATTCAAATACAAAGAATGTGCACTCACTATGGAGTCTCCATGGACATCGTGACCTACATGGCTACTATGGGATTTTCTACTTCCTCTATTCTGCTTCAATATCCCATTTTCAATGCTCTTCTCTATTATGGAAAAATATTACTCAATATGATAATAATGTAACCCCTACCTTTCCTCATGGTCAATTTTTAACATTCTTGATAGCCATCAAGGGCTAAGGTTAGGTTTTTGGATCCTTTAGATTCATCTTGAAAGTCCACATGTGACTAGGACCACATGTGTGAGTAATGAAAGTTGACATGACATCCACTCGATATCATGGTGGTCTATATGATAGGTCAACTTGTAAGAGGTATAATTTCCTCATATGGATTTTGATTGAGGCGATCTTCACGTTGTTGGAAATATCTTGATGTGTAGAACAACATGGAGAGGATAAGAACATTATTTCCAAAGTTTTGACCTCAAAAAAAACCATTCAAGGCCTCAAATAGGCTCTGGAAGTTTCTAGATCCCCAAATCCCCAAAGAAGGGCATACTCCTAAAATGGGCATGCCCTATAAGCCAATAGCTCTCATTCTTCCACCCATAAAGTATCAAAATAGATGAAAAATTATATAATGATCCATTTATCTATATTGCCTTTCGTTGAAGCCTTTTATTTGACTATGGTCATGTGGAATCTTCATGATCAAAGGAAAAGTATTCTCCAACTCCAAAAATAAAATCTCCAAATCCCTCTTGGAATATCAACTAGCATTTATCCATCTTAATCTGATATCTAACAAATGTGGAGAAGGTTCAAATCCCTAAAGGTGGAAAGTTTTTACTCTAAGAACAATTTAAACCTTAAGGGACTTGATCCCTCTTGATAGATCCAAAATTAAGATGGATCCGCACTAGTTTTCTCTTTGTTTAAGAAGTTGTAGAAAAGTTTTTATTTTAGATGAATTTTTTTGTAAGATATTCATGCATTTATGTTACTTAAAACATAGAAATTTACAAAAATGTGTTGTCGTTCTTCCATTAAGGAAACTAGACCAACAACATAAGAGCAGGTTGTGTTGTCCTTTGGATCTTAAGAGCACAAAAAACAATAAATTACATTGTTTGAAAACAAAGTTAGTGTTATATATGCCTTGTTTATATATAGAGTTACCCTGATGTCTACTAAGAGATGGGGCCAAAGCCTCCAAACCTCTATGACTAAAAAAACATAAAACAAGTAAAAGTAACATGAAAAATCAATGGGGCGGACTAGAGAATGCCATCGAAGGAGGAGCTTGTTGTTGGGGTTGCTCCATGCCATCTCCTGCCATTTCTTCTTCTTTGCCAGCAATCCTATCCATATTTTGGTCCATTTCCCACAATTGTCTTTGAACATCATCTAGTTGCAAGAGGATTTCTTGATCAACTTCGTTCATTTCCACAAGAAATTTACCCATGAGTGTATTGAGGATCCAATATATATCCATCATTTTTTAATAGGGAGTCGACCTGGCTCGTTAGGAACCTGGATCAATGATCCAAGAACCTATGTTCTCATCGACCACCTTATTGTCAATGAAGTGCCTGAGAACTTGAGTGTTTTCTTCAGCTAGATCTATTTTGTCTTGAACTTCCAATGGAGTGTGAGCTTCATATACTTTGACGGCTTGAGAAACAACAACTTGGTTTTGACAAGCTAGGGAGTCACCTTTGCGGATTCGAGCTCGTTGAGGATGAGAGCCGTGAGGCATTAGTGGGCTGAGAGAGAAGGTTACTGACATGGGATGGGGAATGAAAGTATTAGGGAGGGATACATAGAAGTAATCACAGGGAATACTAGATGCCAAGCAAAGGTGGAACAAGATGAAAGTCAGGGGCGAACAACAAGAAAATCGATGAGGGGAAAGACTGAAATATACAAGAAAAGGGGAGTACCACCATGAGTGAGCTAGGATGGTGTTTTGTGATGACATAACTAACTATGAGTGCAAAGGATTACAGAGACTCATCAACCAGGCAATGTGAATGAGAACAATGTGAGGGGAGGACGGTCACACGCAAGGCAATGAGGATATAGGGTTATGCATTGATGTGAAGCGATGTAGGTGGGTGAGGCAGGTGGTCATGGGGGGTCGATAAGATGCAAGGTGAGGGAGGGTTCTAAGGCCCCTATATTGTCATGATGTGCCTCCCTTTCACCCGATCTAGGTGTGATTTCAGTTGATTTTTGTTCATGTGCACAAGGCTTTTTCACTCTGATATTTAGTTTTGACTCATATATAACACAAGTTGTCAATAAAAAGGCATGTTTTTTGGATTATTTGGATTATTTATTAAATCATGGAAACGTTGCTTCAACTTGCATACAAAATCCCTAAAAATGATTCTAATATGGGTCAAATTACTAGTCTCCCTTTGGAATATTGAGGTTATGCAACTTTAAAAACTATTGACATTTCTTTGGGTTATTTATTATATTTTACTACATAAACTAGGATATGTATTTATGTAGATTTAGGAAAGGGTATTATTAACCATATTGCGCTAAAAAGAACGACCCTTGGATTATGTATGTGTTTCCTTTCACTACAATCAAAGGCAAAGTTGTCTCCAACTCCAAAAAGAAAATCTTTAGAACTCTCTTAATGGAAAGACTCAAAGTTGGGAAACCATTGTGTAGATCCAAATATGACTTCTTAGGACTCAATACAAGGGATAAAGTGTTGTTTCCTTTATGAGATACAAAGACACATTTTTTCATGGAAAAATTCAAGGAGATCCCTAAAAGGGCATAAATGGAGTTCAATATGATCTTCAAATATGACTTCTTAGGACTCAATACAAGGGATAAAGTGTTGTTTCCTTTATGAGATACAAAGACACAATTTTTTATGGAAAAATTCAAGGAGATCCCTAAAAGGGCATAAATGGATTTCAATATGATCTTATATTTCTTAGAAATGAAGATGTATGGTTATAATTTTCAGGGCGACCCTTAAAAGGAAGAAATGGATAATTATGATCTTGGAATATCAACTATCGTTGATTCATCTTAATATAATATCTATCAAAATCAAAAGGATCCTTAGAGGTGAAATGTTTTTATATTCTAAAAATGATTTAGGATTTAAGGGACTTAATACCCTCTTGATAGATTTAAGATTAAAATTGATTTGCGCTAGTTTTTATTTTGTTTAAGAAGTTGGATATTTTTTGTTTTTATTTAATTTGATAATATTGATTTCTGTTTATATTTATATCTATATAATTTAAATTTTTAATTTATTAGAAGTTTTTAGATAATCATATCCATATTGAATTGTAAAATGTGAATCTCTCCACCCAAAACTCAAAACTCAAGAAAAAAATATCTACACACAAAACTTATATATATATATATATATATATATATATATATATATATATATATATATATATATATATATATATATATATATATATATAATAACAATGTCATCCTTTAATTTACCAACTGAAACCTTATCTCTATATTAAAATTTTGTAAAATGTCCTTGACCAAATTTTACAAGGAATATATATTATAATAATACCTATAAGTAGAAGTATTGAACACCATACAATGAATTTCTAAACCATCTACACTTATCAAAATTGTTATTTGATTTTATGTACTTAAATCTTTCAATATTATTATTTGAGTACTATATAATGAATCTCTAAACCATCTACACTTGTGAAAATTGTTATTTGATTTACTATACTTACATCTTTCAATATTATTAAATTAATGTATATTTATGGGCTTTGTATATTGTAATAGTCAATTTTCAAAATTAATTATCATTTAACTTTTATAAATTTATGATAGGGATATTTCTTAATTTGATTTTATGAATTTGTGTTTAATTTGATTTTATAAATTTGTGTTTAAATGGTACAATATTTTGTTTCTTGAAAGTGGCAAAACCTATCATAACGTATTTGTCAAGGGGTAGTGAGGACATTTATCATTGGTTGCTATTCACCAATGAGGACTGAGAGATCAATGTTAATCAAGGAAAATCATGTCACCTAAAATAACTTGTTGGTGGTTTGTAAGGGGACAAACTTTCACTCATGTGAGATGCCTCTAGGTCTTGAGCCTAACTTGTTTCCTTAATTTTGAGGAAGGAAAGATTGTATCCAATCAAAAGAAGTTTTAGGTCTTACTTCAAGACCAAAGGTAGTTTTGTCCTATATAGTATCCACAAGGAAGATAATGTCCCTTGTTGTCATCATTGAAATTAGCTTTAGTGGGATAATGTGATTTTCAATAACATCTAACCTTAAAACCATACATGAAACCAAATAATACCCCAATTATAATTTAAATAGTATAATTATACCATATTTATGAATGAAAATATATAAGTTATTTTTTAAATATTTTTCTTAATAATTTTTAAAATCAGTTTGGTATTTCTTATTTATTTACCCTACCACAGTTCGCCTAGCGACGGTGAGGTGCACTAGTGGGTAATGTTCAACGACACCAGTGTGATTTATTCGGTGCATGTATTTTTTTATTATAAAGTATGATTATTATTTTGAACATTGATGCACTTGTGTTTTATTGTTCATGTATGCACCAATACATATATACCTTTAAATCACATCGAAAAAAAACCTCCACAAAAACCTTCAACCATCCACCTCCACTAACAACCTTCGCTATAAACATCTAAGAGATAAATTTTTCGAGGAGGTTTCATAGAAAACTCTGGAAGAAAGCGTTCTACATGTAGTGAAAGTAAATCCCTTAGGGTCCTCCAATGTGGGCACATGATTCTTCCAATGAGAATAGGCTAAAAAATTAATAAAATAACCCTCTATAAGTGGAAAACCTCCTCTAAATCAGCTCCAGTGAGCAAGTGTGAGGTCTCCAAGGTGAGAAAGTATCCTCATATAAACCAAGTAACCCCCAAAAATCATGGAATGATCCTCTCCAATTCAAATGAAGTCCACATGTGCTAGAGGTGTTGGAATACAAGTCCTCCAAAGGGGTCGACTCTCAAAACAACTAAAGAATGATTCCAAAGGTGATAAAGGAAGAAATCTCTCAGGAATATTGAACATGGCATGTTAAGAGGAAACCCATGCAAGTGAACATATCCCAAAATAGTGACCAATGCCTTGGAACCATGAGTTACCTCAATAAGTCTGAACTTCCTTGGGAACTGTGAAAATACCTGAAAATTTGAATGAAGTTAAAACCATGCCCAAACCCTAGGGGGATTTAACGAAGGGACTATACATCATAAAAAACTACATTATTGATAAAAAATTATGCCATCAAATCCTCCATCAATGTCCATGGAAATGAGTAAGTACCCCATCTTTCAAAGCTAAAAAATACAAGGGCTAGTGAAGAAATTCACTAAGGTTACCCTCAGCCAAAATGAGAGGTAACAAGATGTATTATTGATCACCAATTGAAGTATGGAATGATGCACATTGCAATCATTTTTCTCTGAAGGAAATGCACAACACAACCTTTCCTCTTTATTGGAAATGATGGATGACACAAACTTTCCTCTTTATAGGAAATGATGCATGACACAACCTTTCCTCTTTATAGGAAATGATGCATGACACAACCTTTCACTTGCAAAATATTGTTTCTAGGAGATTGCATGTTCAAATCCATTTCCAAACATTTGGAATCGACTGGAAAATAACTCAACCAAGGAGTTTCTATTGCATTCTTCAAGTGGATTTAGTAATATGGCTTATTACTGGTGATATGCAAATGAGATTATTATTGAGTAACTATCTAAGGGAGATACCTAGGAATAGAATTGAAAGGTTAAGGTGATGGAGCAATCTTAGAGAAAATATCTAGGGGAAATTCCTTTAGATGGGTGTTAATAAAGCTCAACAATAGTTAGTGTTGGATAGGCAGTCTTGAAAACAGTTTTTGTAGTTTTGATAAAGTTTTGAGGAAAAAACATGAGTATATGAAAAGTGCACGGAAGAAGAAGGAACGATGGAGAGTGCGCAACTGAGGCACATCCAATAGGAAAGTGCGAAAAAGGAAGACATCATGCAGCTCAAGGAATAAAGAAAAAAGAATAAATCAACGAAATAAAGCATAACAGGAGAATGGTAGCCAGACATTCCAGAAATAGAAGAACAACAAAAAAGCAGCATGAAGGCTGAAAAGTAGAATAAAGACGTCGAATGACCAGTTAACTGAGATGGCCATGCATTGTAATGGGATATTTTTGGGATGAATAGATTAGGGTTTGTATCCCTATCTTTTGATATAAATATGTAATGGGTTGGGATATTAGGGATTGGTTCAACTAGCTATTATACTGATGAAGTTTGGTTATGATAGATTAAGTTATATTATAGTATGGTAATTGTTGATTGATACTGATTTCCAGAGTCCTTGAATGTAGAAATCGATGGTTGAGAAGGAGGAATAAAGGAATGGCACATATATGTTACATAATTATTTATATGATTATGTAACATATGATGGAATAAAGGAATTCCATCATATGTTACATAATCATGTGTTGTTTGTTTTTCTGTGTTTAATTATGAATACTATTTGCATGCCTCGTAGAATAGTTTCATATGATAGTTAAATATGGTGCAATGATTCATGACTGTGATAGTAACAAATCTATACAATAATCTAAAATATGATAAGTACGAGAATCTAAATCATGAGTAAGATAATAACTAATAAGGAAGAATGAACCAAATGTTTTCCTCCCATCCCCTTATTATTGTAGAATCCTGGTTCTTGCAGTCCCCATAGATACCTCAGGAAAGTCTTCATATGTGCAAGCAGGCGATGCCAAAAGGACCGTTGTCTAGTGGGTTTTGTCAGTCTTATATAAACCATACCTCGAGTCTTACAACCCATGCACAAAACAATGCCAACAAATGGTTCTATTGCTGAGACCGAGACTTTACGATTAAGGAGATGTTTTGGAGGCCAACTAAGAAGGAGATCTCAGAATGGTTGGAAAGGAAGGAATGGGAATTTTCATGAAAAGGGAACATAAACCCTCGTATGAGTGACAAGCAATGGCTGCAAAAGTATGTGTTCACAGATTTGCATGAAATTTTCTTAGGAAAATTTCCAGTTATTCTGATAGAGTGGCTAGAAAGATTAGTGGAGAAAACTGGAAGGTTTAATGTCGTTGCGCCAAGAAATTGGACTCCCAAATTGGTAAGACAGTTGAATTTTGTAAGTAACCCAACTACTCGAGCAATTTATTTTTGGTTGGATAGCATACTAGGTGGTTATGTTACAAAGTTTGCAGTAGACTGTATTCAATCATACAGTGTCGTGGAAAGGGAATTTTTCAAAGGTTCATGCGGGAGGTTCTTGAAATCATTAAATACATGGATAAAGATGTTATTGTGTGAAAAGCACATGATGGTAATGAAATCTGACTGCTAAGGGGTTCACGTGCATAGGGGAATCGGAGGATGACAGGAGCATCATATGAGAGAAGGAAGGAAGCAATGAAAGAGGTAGGGAGGGACTGAGGATGCAAGAAGAAGATATACCAGAGGAAGGATATGATATTTGGAGAGTTGTGTAGAGGGAGGAGGTACAAGAGGAAAAAGAATGAGCCTGTGAGAAGAGAGTCGTGCAGTGAGCCAGAGGGGAGAGAACCTTGCACACTAGTCTGTGTAGAGGGAGGACGTACAAGAGGAAAAATACTGAGGCTGAGAGAAGAGAGCCATGCAGTGAGCTAGAGCATAGAGAAACTTGCACACTAGTCAGAACCTTGGGCACTATTCCAAATCATGGAGGTACCATACCTAGGGGGAGAAGAAGAGGAGTTCCAGTCCATTCCAATAATAGAAGAGCCAACAAGTCCTACTCAGACAATATACTACATTGAATCCACGACCCCATGTGCATCACCACAATCAGAGGTAACGTTTGAATATTTTTCAAAAGAAATTGTAGTTAGCCAAGCATGACCAAGTAACATCAGTCATAATAGTTGAAGTAGTGTGCAGATTCAGAATTAGATTCAACCAAGATCACCAAGAGGAGGGAATACATCGAACAACATGATTGGGTGGATAATACTCTTAGGCTACATGAGTTCCAAGGAATTGGGTCAGAGGACCCAGAACAACACTTGTTTGTGTGCGAGACGATTTGGGTTGTAAAGAACATATAGGATGAAGTTGTGAAGATTATGCAGTTAGCGACAACATTTAGAGGTCATGCGCTAGTATGGTATATGAAGTTACAGAGCAGCACACCTATAGGATAGGCCAAGAATTTGGTAGAGATTAAGAAAGCACTGCTAAAAGACTTCAAGAAACCAAAGCCAGAGTCACAGTACATCACAGAATTGAAGGATATCAAACAAGTACAAACTGAGTCGGTATGGGATTACGACCAAACATTTAAGGATGTGATGGGTAGGTTAAATTTCTAGATTCCATATCAACAACACCAAGAATGGTTTATTGCAGGGATTATACCACACATTCGTACGCCATTGATCCAATAGAAGGTTGTGTCGCAGCCCAAGGAACTAGAGATTGCGATGAAACTAGAGACATCTCCGATGGGAGACAGTGGAGGAATGGTGCAAGTTCACACGCAATTGGCTGCATTGAAAATTCAAATGGAAGAAATGACAAAGGGAAAGGAGAAACGTGAGCAAGTCTGGTGTATAAAATGTAGGATTGAATGCCATCACAAGGATGAATGCCCAATAGTCGTGCAATATTTGGAGATGAGAGAACCAAATCCATTGTCGGGAGGAGGATACTGTGAGATTTGTAAAAAATGGGGTGATCTGGATTATCTTTGGCACAAAATGAGAGTGGAGATATAATAAAGAAATGCAGAGAGATATCATAGATATCCAATAATATAACATAAAAGTATCAAATATGCAACCATAAACACAGAGATATAGTAATACACGATTTATATTAATGAAAGAAATGTACATAGACTATAAAAATACAGAGTGAAAGACTCGCTAGAATCACTACTACATATTGTAAAAATTCTGACGTTTTATTTG
>ML803394.1:47554-64418 GCA_009831015.1 Picea engelmannii
ACTTATAAAGTATATTTATTTTTACTTGAGTACCTAACATGGCTTCATATTGTCGGGATCCAATGTTTTCATGCATCATACTCACCTAAGTTAGGCTTAAGGGGGGGTTTGTGTACATGCATAATTGTCTCTCTCCTAGAGCACACTTGAGCTCCATCCCTTAATTCTAGGGATTTATCTTAGGTAAACTCCACTTTTATCTTAGGTATATTCCACTTTTTAAAGGGATATGAGCATTTCTCTCCTACATTTTAGGGTGAGAAACTATTTTCTAGGAATAAATGTGCACTTGAGGAGTAGATCCTATTTTCTAGGAGCTAGTCTACTATTATGAGCTAGTTTACTCCACTTGGCTAGTAAAATAAAAATTAACTCAATCATGAAAGTGCACTTTCCTTTGCATGTGCATGTTCTCTCATGTTTTGCATGTAGTTAATCCTAGCATAGTTGCATGACCACTATTTTGATTCTATTGCATTCAATTAAATTGTATTATATTCTTTCATCTTTGGATGATCATTTTTATTTACATAGGATAATTAGATTTACATTGCTCCAATTATTCTTTTTATCATCTCTTCTCTCAAATTGTTAATGGTATTGCTTCTCAATTAGATTTTGTATCCTATTGCAGGTTGATAAGATGAATCTTACAAAATTATTGCTCATTACATCATCTATATCATCAAAATATGGTGACTACTCTTCCTCTTATTTTTTGCAGAGATGGTGTTTGTATTGATTGTATTCTCAAGAAACATCATCGGGACAATTTTGAAAAATGATCCTCTTGGCATGCCTCGACTCCCTTGTAGCTTGTTCATAGTGATTTGTGTGGTCCACCTCATTCTCCTTCTTTCTCTAGGTTCAAGTACTTCTTGACTTTCATTGTTGACTTCTCCAAATGCACTTAGGTTAATTTATTAAAACTTAAGAGTGAGGTTTTTGATATGTTTTTGTCCTACAAGGCCCTTGTAAAAAAGCAATCTGGAAATCAACTATAGAATTTATGACATATAATAGAGGCAAATATATTAACAAAAAAGTGCAACTTACTACACTACACAAGGCATTCAAAGGCATCATATTATTCCATACACACCACAACAAAATGGAGTTGCTAAGAGAAATAATCACACATTAAAGAAAATGGCAAATTGTATGATCCAATCTAAGGGATTAATCCTCATTTTTTGGTGGAAGCCATTAATTGTGCCAATTACATAGCTAATTGCACTCCCACAAAGGCTTTAAAAAAGACAACACTAGAATAATCATGGAGTAAACTTAAACCATATGTAAACCACTTTCATGAGTTTGATAGCGAAGCATGGACTCACATTCCTGATGAGAAAAGAAAAATAGTACAGACTAAGAGTGAGAAGTGCATTTTTGTTAGATATTGTGAATATGTAAAAGGTTATAGACTTATTCAACCTCATTCCATTGAAATTATTATCAAGAGAGATGTTAATTTTGATGAAGGTCTCTCGTCCTGTGAGCCATTTTTTATGTTTTTGACATCTTATATTCCTAACTTTTTGGTTAATGATCCTATTATAGTTTCTTGTTTATATGATGACAATGAGGATGGAAATCCACCTACACCTGCTCATCTTCCTCAATTTGGGTCTATTGAACATGGACACTAGCACCACCACATCCTAGATGGGTCTATACAACTTGAGAAGAAAACGTTGATCTTCCTAGTGATCCTACAAATTAGTGTCATACACATTCACAGTTCTAGGGACCCTCCCCTTTTTTTACTCAATTTTCAGAGACTCGTGATCCATAAACATTTACAAAATCTCTTGACCATCTAGATTGGGGCACAACAATAAATGAACAATATTGTTCCTTAATGGAAAATGATACTTGGGATCTTGTACCTCTTCCTAAAGGAAGAAAACTTATAAGATGTAAATGGGTATACAAATTTTAGTATGCATTAGATGGAAGTGTTGAAAGACATAATGTCTAGTTAGTTGTTGAAGGATTTTATCAACTTGAAGGGTGACTAAAATGAATCATTTTCCCCATAGCCAAAATGAATTCCATCTATCATTTTCTAGCCCTTTTCACCTCACATAAATGGGAGGACCGTTAGATGGATGTTAAATATACCTTCTTGTGTATGGGGACTCACAAGAACAAATTTACATGGAACAACCTCCTAGTTATTCCATCCTTGTTTTATGCCTTAAGAAAACTCGCTATGGTATTAAGGAAGATCCTAAGTCTTTGTATGATAAAATGGATTATTTTCTTTCTTAAAACTAGATTTTCCATATATCATTATGGCCCTAATGTCTATACCAAGAAAGTAGGTAACCATCACATAATACTTGTTATTTATGTTGATGACCTTATTCTCACTAGTAGTGACCCCAAGATTTTAAACCATGTGAAATCCAATCTTAAGAATAAATTTGAAATAGGAAACTTAAGATATTTTCATTATTTACTTGGACTCCAAGTATTGCAATCCAAGGAAGAAATTTCATTTTTCCAGTGTGATATTTTTCACTACTTTCACATGGAACATTATAAACCAACGATTTCTCCCCTCCAATTTGGAGTTAAAATTGCTACCATATATTCTACACCTAAAGTAGAGGCCACTTTATAATGTCAATGAGTTGGTAACTTTTTTTATTTTGTTCATACCCACCCTAATATTTCCTTCATTGTTGGTTTTGTTTCCCAACATATGCAAACACCCCATGAGAGCCACCAGAAAGAAACAACAATGATAATTCTATATATATAGGGTACAATTCAGTTTGGAATACATTATAGTGCAAGGGGGATTCCTTTGTTAGTTGGTTTGGTTGATTCTAATTTGGATAGTAACCCTAATGATCAAAATTATACTGCAAGTTATGTTATTTTATTTTAGTTATGGACCTGTCATTTGGGCTTGTAAGAAGCAACAAGCTTTAGCTCTTTATTTAGTAGAAGCAGAGTATCGAGTAGTAGTTTCATATGCACTCCATCAATGCAAGCCAAGAAGCCTCATATGCACTTCATCAAAAAGTTTATCTGGGATCACATTCTCAAAATATTATTTTTCCCTATAGATGATCAAGTTGAAAACATTTTCACAAAATATCTTATAGAAGAAAAGTTTTGTAAACTTTGATCTGTATTAGGAGTTCAAGGAGTTGTTATTAAAGGGGGGTAATCTCTAATGCCTCCTTCCTTCTCCTATTTTATCACCTTTGTAAATTATTCAATCATATCCCAAGTTGTTCTTAAGGGAGAATGTTAGGATATTTAGATACTTAGGAGCTAGTTAAGATCAACTTGGTCTAATGTGTATCTAGGTAAAGTGTGTTTCTTTAATGTGTTCCCTTAGTATTCATTTGTAGCTATCTAGACAATCATGATATGTTCTAGACATAAAGTGATCCAATAGCATATATTCTCCTCGATACTAATGGTTATATTGACCAATGGATTAACACCCGATTGGTCCATGATTTCTATTTAAATAGCATGGAGGGTCATCTATTGATGATTGATTTTCGAATAAATTCATATGTAATTTTTTTCCTTTTGCATTAATATATTGCCTCAATTGGCTTCATTGGTTGGTGTTGTGGAGGTTTTTCCCTATTTGAGGTCTTTAACATCATAATACATTGATGTACTAATATTTCATCTATTTGTGTGAGCAGTTTCTTAAGGTGTTCAACCTGTGTGGAAATACCTTGTTTATCAAACAATTGAATCAATAGGGATCCACTAACATAACTTCCTGAAAGCAACAAGAACCACTAGTACGCCAATATTTGATCCAAATTTATGAGAGGAATGAAATGAATAACAGACTGAATACAATAAAAAAGAGATACGAAGAAAAACAACATATATCCAGTGAACAATAACTTCTATTGAATAAATGAAATAGGTTGAAATTGTAAAACTGCAGAACTAAAAACAACTTGCTTGAATGGTGGTATCTATCTCTGAGAAGAGATGTGGTTGCTACGTGCATTCATCTAAGAAGAATGATTACAATGAGGCTCCAATGAGACTTATGAAATCCAAAACCCTATACATCCAAAAACCTAACCCTAGGAGATGAAACGTCAAAAGTTATGTGGGCCATGATGGGTAAGTTAGTACCTCAACTTCCCAGGGTCGTAACTTTTGCATACGACCTCCATTTTAGGTGCCTGATAGCTCGTTGGAAAGGTATTTTCGAGAACTACACATTGCATCGTTAAAATTTGTCTCTGTCTAAAGTTTGATTGTGGCAAGCCAAGAAAACTCTGTTTAGGGCCCCAAAACGGCCCTGGAAGTAGATAAAGATGTGCTGACATGAAAACATAAAAAATAAGCTAGTTGGATTAGGTGGGCGGCCACCAATCTCCACGTGGAATATGTTTAGGGATTTAGAGAGACCTAGAAGTGTAGAACCCACAATTACAAAGAATTACAGAAGAACATGTTGAACTAAAAATTGCCAATAGGAGCCAGTTGGAATAGGTGGGTGGCCACCAATATCCACCTGGATTAGTCCTCCCCCCTTAGAAAGAAATGGTATCCATTGCAATAAGTGCCCCCATCAGGTGAGGAAACGTTTGTTGAATTTGGCCCTGGGTGAGACACTTTCCTTGGTGGAGGAGTTTCCCTGCCTTGACAACCCGATAAAGATGGATCCTCTACTGGCGAGTGCCCTTGACCTGTGTGTTCACTATATGATCAGTGGATGTTTGTTCCATATAGTCAAGTTTGAGCTCTGTTGGTGTCAATTGTTCTGTGATCTCTGAGGTGTCCAATAATGGTGGAAAATATGGTTAAAGGAGGTCCACATTGAACACTGGGTGCAAGCCAAGGAAAGGTGGAGTGTTGAGCTCAAAATAATTGCTACTCATAGCCTTGGTGATAGTGTAAGACCCATAGCGAATTGGGTGGAGATTATGATGGGGCCCTGTATGATGCTCTTTTTGCAAATGTAACTAGACCTTGTTTCCCACCTGAAACTGATGTGGTACTCGTTGTTAATCATGGTATTGTTTGTACTTAGCATTGGCTTTCTGCAAAATCTCATGGATCTGTTGGCAGATGTGCTGAATTCGTTCAATGAATCGGGTGGCTTTTTTGGCCTTAGACTGAACATGGGAAGAATATATCTGTGTTGTTGCAAGAGGTAGTGCAAAATCAATGGGACCCAAGGGTTGGAATCCTAGCCCTACCTGAAAGGGGCTATGGTCGGTGGAGCTATGGAGAGCCATGTTCTAGTTGCGTTGAACATAAGGAAGACTCTCGTCCCATGTACGTGGATGCTTAGAGTTATACATGTGCAAGATGTGCACAATCATCAGATTGATTACCTTTATTTGGCCACTGGTTTGAGGGTGGAAGGAAGTGTATTTAGTGATATTGGTGTCCAATAGTGACCAGAGACTCAACCAAAATGTGTTGAGGAAACTGTTGTTCCAATTAGGGATAATAGTCTGTCGTATCCCAAAATGGAACCACACTCGTTTGAATAAGAGCTTGGCAGTATCTGTCACTGTGATGCTCTTCTTGCAGACCGTGAGAATGGTCATCTTCGAAAACCAATGAACTACCAAAAATACACAATCATTTCCTTGCTTTGTGGATGGAAGTCCAGACATGTAATCCATCGATATGGATTCCCAAGGCCTCTCGGGAGTAGGAAGAGGGGTTATAAGCCTTTCTTCTTGATGGTTGGTTTGGAAATGTCACAGGTAGTGCAAGATCCGATATACTTACTGATGTCATGTCGAAGTTTTGGCCAATAAAAAGGTTTCTGTAGAACGACCACAGTTTTATCCACACCAAAATGTCCTGTTATCCAAATGTAGTGAGCCTCCCAAATCAGATTTTCACGCTTGCTTGTAGGAACACATAGATGGCCTAGATGATATAACAGTTTGTCCTGAATGTGAAAATTGGTGACATTCGCGCCTGTAACAAAGAGTTGATAGGTGGTGGCAAAGTCTGGATCTTGCTAATAAAGTTGAGGTCACTCAAATGCCCCATTCCACTAGAAATGGAGCACGGTGGTGAGTGCAACCATGGGAGGTTGATTGAGGCAATCATCGACATGATTTGTGCTCCATGTCTTATACTTGATGTTGAGATGGAACTGTTGCAAGTAGGTGGACCAATTCCAATGGAGGTTGTTCTGCAAATTCCCCTATGTCTATATGAACTACAAAGGCTTGTGATCAGTGTGGATGATTGCCTCCTTTCCTAGAATGTAATGTTTCCATTGACGACAAACTTGTACAATGGAATACATTTCCTTGTCATAGGTGGGGTATTTTCGGACAGTATCTAAGAGTGTCTCACTATGGTATGCTACAAGATGACCATGTTGTGTGATAATTGTTTCTACAACATAGTCAGATGCATCAGTCTTAATCTCGAACAATTGTTGTATATGAGGATGTCATCCAAATATACTACCACAAAAGAGTTGGTGAAGGGTCTCAATGCATCATCCATAAACCTCATGAAAGTGGTTGGTGAATTTGTTAATCCAAAGGGTATAACCAACCATTCTAAGAGACCTTCTTTAGATTTGAAAGTTGTCTTCCATGCATCAATTGGTTCGATGAGAACCTGGTGGTAGCCATACTTTAGGTCAATCTTGTTGAAGAACTTTTCCTCCTTGAGTTGGTCAAGAAGGTCATCAATTCTGGGAATTGGGTACCAGTTCCTAACAGTGATTTTGTTTAATGCTCTGTAATCAATGCAGAGCTGCTAGGTCATGTCTTTCTTCTACACCAGTACAATCGAGCTTCCACAAGGGGAGGATTTGGGTCTGATGTTCCCCTTTTGAAGAAACTCTTGGATCTGATGCTTGATTTCGTCATTTTCCATCAGCGAGCAATGATAGACTGGTCCATTAGGAATAGGTACACCAAGGGTAGATCAATTGGATGCTTGAATTGGAAATGCGTCGGTACCCCAGTGGGTGAGAAGAAGATGTCTCTATACTTTTACATGATCCAATCCACTTCCTTCTGCTGCAAAGAGAGGTTTTGTGTAGAGGCCACAGTTGTGGTGGTGAACTTTTTTTTACTGTGAGCACGTATCAAAAATAAGACAAACTTCTTGGTCTGTGAAATGACCTTACTGCATTGCTTAGAAGAGATTAAAGAAATAACGGTAGGTAGTGCTACCTATGGTATCATGTACAATTGTCTACCCAAAGTAATAATAACATCGCGGGGTCTAGGCTCATACATAGCAGGTCTCTTCCACAAATATTGTTGTCCTAAAATAACATCGCAAACTTCAAGGGGAGAAATATCACACAATACCTCGTCTTTGAAAGGCTTGATGTCGTAGGGCAGACAAAATTGTTGGCTTACACGAAGATATCTTCCTTGGTGAAGCCAACCGATGGTGTAGGGTTGTGGGTGCGGTGTCGTCGACAGGTCCAGCCACTTGACGACCTCTATTGAGATCAGGTTCTTCCGACTACCTCTATTGAGATCAGGTTCTTCCGACTACCTCTATTGAAAATCAAATGAAATGGATCCCCCTTTACCCACATATGTGAGTGAAAGAGGCGCTCCCCTTCCTTTGGTTCTTTTGGTTCGCTTGGTTGGACTTTGGTGGTAGCGACAATGGCAGTGGGTTCAACATCGATAATCTACTTCCCTCCTTCTAGATTTGATTCGGAGTCAGAATCTGCCTCTAACTAGGAAGCTTTCATCTCTACCACCAGTGACTGCTTGGAGTGGCATTCTTCAGTGTTGTTCCAAGGGCTTTTATGGTATTCACACCATTTTCCCATTTCCTTCTTCGACTTTTCATTACCCTTCTTGTATTGTGGCTTGGACTGGTTGTCCTTAGAGTGGCCATATTTTTTTTGTCCCTTGTTTTGTGGGTTGGGGCTGCCTTTTCCTTGCTTCGACTGTGAGGAGTTTGTAGATCCAAACTCTCACCTCTTCTTCTTAAATTTCTTCTCAATCTTAACAACATATCTATAAGTCATACTCAATGATGCGATGTCCAAAAACTCCATTTATGTTCGAATGTATCTATCCAGATAACCACGGTATTTGAGCACCAGATGTCGCACAGAGTCTTTGATACCCAATTTGGTGCACATGGTATGGAAAATATTGGTGAAATCTGGCACTGTCTGGTCCCTTTCCTAACACAGGGCGGTATATCTTGTGTACTAGTCCTCGTAGCTTCAATCAGGGTAGTACGGTTTTTAATGGCATCCCTGAAGGAATCTCATGTGGGGGAAACCACAAATATTGTAGATTCCTCTATGGCCCTCATCTCAAAGTAAGTATCCCACCAGTCCTTAATGCGGGGGATGGCCTTGAGGAGTGTAAAAATAATCTTTTCCCTGTCGAAAAAATTGTGGACCGAAAAATACCCTTTGAGCAGATTCACCCATTTATCTACAACATTCACATCTACCAGTCCTTCAAATAATTGAATATCAAAATTTACCTGTACCTTGAAGGGGGTTGCATGGCCTCTTGATGAAGATGTGTCTCCAGTGGGCAGTTGTTGAAGGATATGTGCAAAGTTGTCCATCATTTCATTCCTTTGTCGCGCAAGGGCTTCCTGAGCAACATTTTAAAATGATCTCCTACTCCATCATATTTATTTTCGTCCCCCATGGGTTTTTTTTGGGCTCGACATGACTGATCTTGCAAAGGCTCGATTGGTTCGAGTCCCAAATTCTTGTACCCAGATCTTGTCGGGGACATGCATGCAGAAAAATAAATGAAGGGTAGACCTCTCTGATACCACTGATCCAGATTTATGAGCGAAACAAAATGAATAACAGACTGAATAAAATAACACAGAGATACAGAGAACAACAATAGATATCCGGTGAACAATAACTTCTATTGAATAAATGAAATAGGATAAAATTGTAAAACTACAGAACTAAAAATAACTTGCTCGAATGGTGGTAGCTATCTCTGAGAAGAGATGTGGTTGTTGCGCACATCCTTCTGAGAAGAATGATTACAATGAGGCTGTAGAGGCCTTTTTAACATGACTCATGAATGCCAAAACCCTATACATCCAAAAACCTAACCCTAGGAGATGAAACGCCAAAATTTATGTGGGCCTTGATGGGTAAGTTGGTACCTCAACTTCCCGGGGTCATAAATTTTTCATACAACCTTCGTTTTAGGCGCGGGATAGCCCGTTGGATAGGTATTTTCAAGAAATACACATTATGTCGTTAAAATTTGACTTCATTTACAATTTGATTGTGGCAGGCCAAAAAAACACTGTTTAGGGCCCAAAATGGCCCTAGAAGTACACAAAGATGTGTTGACATGAAAACATAAAAAATAAACCAATTGGATTAGGTGGGCGACCACCAATTTCCACTTGGAAGATGTGTAGGGATTCAGACAACCCTGAAAGTGTAGAACCCACAATTACAAAGAATTATAGAAGAACGTGTTGAACTAAAAAATCTCAATAGGAGCCAGTTGGAATAGGTGGGTGGCCACCAATATCCACTTGGATCAATATTGGTGTGAGGGCCTTTAATTTAAGGTAAATATTATGCACTCATTGGCATAATAATTATTGTTTTGTATGCTGCATAGATCCCATCATATACAGGATTAATGATTTTGTTGTTGGATTATAACTAATTTCCATGTTCTATAATTTTCATAGGAATCAGTCAGCAACGACACTAATATATTGGAAGATATGAAGGTAGTTGGGACTTGTTTTCATCCATGTAAATAACTTTAGGATAGAGAATGTGAACTACCTAATCCCTATATTGAATTGTTATAAGATAGAGAATATGGCCTTTGTTGATATTATGGTAGTTGCGGGAGGTATTTACCTCCACGTGTAAACCTGACAAGGATAGAATACTCCGGGAAGCAAGAAGAAACCCTAATGAGTTGGCTAATAACCCTAGAAGACTTGTTGGCTGAAGAAGATAATTTATATTAGGTTATTATCCTCCAAGAGAAGAAGTCGACCATAAATAATAATATATACTGAACAAACAGATACCCAGAATGAGAAGTCGACCCAGGCTGTTAGCAAGAATTAGTATAAATACAAGAGGCCAGTTCTCATTCTGGCAGGCAGTCTCAGAATTATAGAGTATAACTTGTGCACACTGCAATTTCCTAGTTTCTGTGCAGGTTTGGAGGAGAGTTGTCGTTGCAGCTACTGCAGCTAGCAATTACGCTTGGACTATCTCTTGGCTAGGGTTTGGACTATCTAATCAACTCTTGTTGTTTGGTTATCCAGCCTAGGGTTTTCTTCCAGAATGATTCTATGTCAAGGTTAAGGTGCTTGGAGGGTGGCTTCGGCCTATGGTTGGTTGACACGGGTATTGTCAATGGTAAAATGAGCACATCCACTTATATTATAACAGGTTATGGGCCCACACCTCCTTCATTCAGTCTAACAGCTGGAAGGAAACATATTCGTGAGGATATTAAGATCGTTGAAGAACTGTCGCTAGGGTTTCTAGCAGGATAATTCACCATAACACTACCGCTAGGGTTATTAGCTGGTGCAGTTGCAGAAACCCTAATCCTCTTGTTGAGGCACCTTAAGTGAAGGGATTGACCTAATCTCTATATAGATCAATGCACCTTATCCTAGTGCATCTCCTGGTACTCTCAGAGCGCCAAGACGTCAAGTTTGAGTTTTTGGTCAAAACTAGGGTTTGACCAAGTCAAAGCAGCCATGACTTATCCTATGAAATTAGAGAAAAAGTTAGATGGAGCCTCTAACTTCAAAGCATGGAAGACAAGGATTGACCTCATCCTTGCCAAGAATAGAGTGTTGGATATCGTGAAAGGAAAGATCGTGGAACCAAAGTTTGAAGAAGGAAAAGAGAAGGAACTGCAGAACGTTGTAGTTATGGAGAAGTTCAAATATGGTGACATCAATGCCATGAGTATCATAGTGGACTCTATAAAATACCACTTGATACCCTACTATTGAAAGTATGGCCACTACAAGAATTATTTTCCCGAGCTAAAGAAAAGGAAGGAGAAACACGAAGCATCAGTTGCTGAAGAAAAGGAGCCTACAAAGAAGACTAAGTAGGATGAAAGAGACTTCTTCTTTTGAAGGTAACAATACTCTTTTTATTCCTTGTACATATCTTATTTGCATTGTCTCTATACATATCTTGTATATCTATCTCTTGGAATATAATGTGTTCCAAGAAGAATTGTACCGATGGAAGAACAACAAGATAAGGATTGATATCATTGGGTAATACATGAAAGAATGAAATACATCAAGCAAATCATGTGGAAACTATTGCAAGATAATCTGAATAAATCATGAAGAGACTTAGAAGAAGCAAAGACAGAAAGAAGTCAGCAATCAAGAGGAAATTGGAGAAAGACTTATGACGTTTTGTAGAAGACAACAAGATGGAAGCGTGGACTATGTTAGACAGAGAGAGCCAATTATATATTGCAGAAGACAATAAGAATGCAGACATAAGCGTGGACTCTGTTAGATGGAGGGAGCCGATTATATGCACTCATACATGAAGCAAGGATTAGGAGGGAGATAATCCTATGATCCATTGAAGATGATGAAGTATATATCCATGGTAGTAACCATGAAAGACAGTACGTGCTCAGTTCAACCTCATAATAAGTCTTCTTCGAAGAGAAGCCTTAAAGTATCCCTGGTTGTCCATCTAGATTTGTGATCCTATGATGAAAGAAAGATGTGGAATATTTAGGGCATGGAATCTATAAGAAACTCCATGGACCCAAAATCTAAAGAAAAACATGAGGAAGAACATGAAGATTCCAAGAAAGAAGAGAAGCCTGAACAACCAGTCATTGTATCGAGAATCACAAGATTACCAGTCTAATATGAAAGAAATCAAGAAAAACTGAAAGTTGTGATTAAGAACAGTGTACGAAAGACTTATGAATGAAAGCATTGCAAGATCCAGAACTAGAGGTTCTCCCAGATGGAGGGAGAAGACGATGATTGCTCATTCCGGTAAACCAGACATACCTCTACATGAGTCATTATATCATCCATGGGTTGGAGTGCTACATCAAGATGAATGCAAAGACTGTTCTCCAGAGCAATTGAAAAAAGAACATATGAGGAGAAACCTCAAGACTTTGAGGCATACCAAAAAGAGACCCTTGTATACATATGGAAGTAGATAACTTGGTGGAGAACCTTTAGTGCACAGCAGAAGCGTGGTGAAGATTCTCTATAACAAAGATATTGTATCAAGATGATTACTCAGTAGATCAAATCTCATGATGACAGAATAAGTGCCAAATGGATATGTTCCAGTTTTCCAACAATGATATACTCTATTGATCAGAGCTACATGAAGCCTTCAGAGAAAACCAGTGTTCTAGACTGAAGTACATTTGAAATCAAGCATTATATTATCTATGATGAAGTCCAGAAAGGAGAAAGTGGTTCTCCAATACATATCTCCACAGATGAGCATATAAGCAGACATCTTGATAAAGCTTGTATCCAAGATAAAAGAGTTTGCATACTCAAGCTGGAGCTCGTGGAGACGACTTCCTATTGAAAAAGGAAGAGATGACTCCTAGGTTGGGAGGGAGCACTGATATGTATTGATTTATGGACAATCATTTTTCAGTTCAAAAAATGGTCCAGGATGAGTAGTTTCCTTTCCAGTTCGGAAAGTGGATTGAGATTTCTGACGGACAATGATTTCCCAATGTGGTTAACATGGGAAATGGTCCAGATTGTTGATGTATCATAGACAGTGACTTCCCATTGTGGTTAACATGGGGAGTGGTCTAGGGCAATCTCTCTTCTTTAGGGTTACTCAAGAAGACTGGCCCGCCTTGCCGGACATCGATTTATCATTGTGGTTAACATGAGGAATGGTCCGTTTTGGAGGTTGATACAGGACAGTCTTTTCCTCTTGCTGTTAATAGAGGAAATGGTTCAGGCAGTCATTCCTTAGGGTTTATACATTCTCTCCAGGGTGCACTTTGATTAGTGTAGGAGGAATGGCCCAGGGTGGGGAATGGTACAGGCTCAGCAATCAAGGACAGACATTCCTTAAGGGTTTATACAGTCTCTCCAGGGTGCACTTTGATTAGTGTAGGAGGAGTGGCCCAGGGTGGGGAATGGTCAAGGCTCAACAATTAGGGACATGCATTCCTTAAGGTTTATACATTCTCTCCAGGGTGCACTTTGATTAGTGTAGGAAGAGTGGTCCAGGGTGGGGAATGGTCTAGGTTCAGAAGACAAGACAGTTATTCTTCCTTGCTTGAGAAGAATAGTCCATATATCTCATTGTTCTACTCCAAGGGAAGATATTCTTTCAGATCTCACAGATGTGAGTGAAAGATTGGCCCAAATGATTTAGTTTATATCATAACATTGTTTCTGCACAGGTTGATATAAGATTATTGTTATGAAGACTGTATGACAGTAGATGTATACTATTGTGGTGGATGTGTTCCACTGTTCGTGACTATATGTTGATGATCAAGTACTTGTGTGTTACTTGGTGTGGTAGTGTACCACTGGACTATAGTTATGTACTACTATGGATAGACACAGTTGTGTTCTATTTTGTTTTGATTTCCTTGTAGACTATCAGCAGTATTGGAAATGATTATCAATTAGATGGATAATCAAAGGACAGAGATTTCCCAGACGGGAAATGGTTCAGAGCATTTACTCTTCTAGATTAGAAGAATGGCTCTTGTATCACTCTGTGGAGTGAGCATCATGTCTGATTACTCAGATAGAGTATGGTTTCAAGAGATGATGCAACTCATGACACTGATGATGATGATGGTGCTCATGATCTAGTCATGATCTAGTCTATACAACTATGTTGATGCTATCAGGTGAATGGTATGTTTTTTGTGCTCAAGACCATTACCTGTAATACCTCACTAGATAGGAGGGAGTGTTGATATTATGGTAGCTGCAGGAGGTATTTACCTCCACGTGTAAACCTGACAAGGATAGAACACTCTGGCAAGCAAGAAGAAACCCTAATGAGTTGGTTAATAACCCTAGAAGACTTGTCGGCTCAAGAAGATAATTTATATTAGGTTATTAGCCTCCAAGAGAAGAATTCGACCAGAAATAATAATATATACTGAACAAACAGATACCCAGAATGAGAAGTCGGCCCAGGTAGTTAGCCAGATTTAGTATAAATACAGGAGACCAGTTCTCATTCTGGCAGACAGTCTCAGAATTGCAGAGCAACACTTGTGTGCACTGCAGTTGCCCAGTTTCTGCATAGGTTTGGAGGAGAGTTGTCGTTGCAGTTGCTACAACTAGCAGTTATGCTTGGACTATCTCTTGGCTAGGGTTTGGACTGTCTGATCAGCTCTTGTTGATACGCTATCCTTGGGGAAAGGTGTGCTACCCTTTGTTTGGCTATCCAGCCTAGGGTTTGCTTCCGGAATGATTCTCTGTCAAGGTTAAGGTGCTCGGAGGGTGGCTTCGGCCTATGGTTGGGTGACAAGGGTATTGTCAATGGTAAAATGAGCACATCCACTTATATTCTAACAGCCTTTGTCCCATGATTGTATGATGTAGAATTTGTCCATGGGAGAGAGTGCTAAGTAGCATAGATGGTTGATTGTTCTTAAAGAAGTGGATTTCTGTAAATACTAATATGGTTGGGTATGAAAAAACTAAAAACAAACATGTAAATACTAAAAGTTCTACATACTAATGTTCTTAAATTTAGTGTTTATGGATTGTAGTGGCTTCTTTTAAAACTAGTATGCACTTTAATGAATCTCTAACATGTTGCAAGATCAATTGGTATCAAAGTAGGCTTTAATACTCTATGGGGAGACAACCCCAACATGACTAACAAGGTATAGGGTGTGAGTATTGCGAAGAGTCTATAAGAGAATTGTAAAAGAAAATCATTGATAAGTTGTAAAAATAATTTAAAAATAGAGAAGTTTGCTTGAACTACAATATGTCACAAAGGGGAGGTATTCAATTTGGATGGGATAAACCATGTGGAGGAGTTGGTGATGACATTGTAGAGATGTTGAGGGTAATGAAAACTAGGCTTGATGCCTTGGAAGTGAACATCGTGTGAATTACAAGAAATGATGGTGAGAGTGATATGGAGGAGAAAGAAAGAGAAAGGGGAGATGAAAAACATCAAACAAAGAAAGAGGAATACGAGCCTATATTGGAGGAAAGAACTATTCAATTCATTTCAAGAATTATAGGTAGGCCCAAAATTGAAACTCCTAGAATTTTAGGTTGTTTAAATTCGGACAAATAGATCAATTGAATCATTGAGATTGAAGGTATTTGAGTATGAACATGTTCAAAACCCTCAAAGGGTTGTGTTTAGTTGTACAAAATTGAAAGGGAATGTTGCATTATAGTGGAAAGCGGTCCATATTGATAGAAAACAAAGAGGAAAACACAAAAATAAGGCTTGGGATAAGGTGGTAACCAAGATGAAGGGAAAATTTCCATGCCATGACTACCGGTCGAGTTTGTTGAGAAGGATTAAAAAACCTAAAGTATAAAGAGATGAATGTGATATAGACCAATTTTACAAATTGACCATTATATCTAGTCACATGGAGGAAAACACATAAAATATTAGGCCTAATGATGAACATTCAAGAGGAACTATTTAGTTTGATATGATTTCACTTAGTTGAGGAGGCCTATCAATTGGCCCTAAGAGAAAAAGAGAAGTTGGAAATAATGAAACAATAATCAAATAGAGTTAGAGTTAGAGGAAAATGTAATTATGGAAGAAACAAAACACTTGGAAGGAGAGAAGGAGAGGCCAACACCTCTTGGAAAGGAATTAGAGTAGGAAATTACCCTCAAAAAGGCAGTGGAAATAATGGAAGAGGACATGATCGAGGTTTTGTAGGAACGTGTTTTAAATGGAAACAATATGGACAATGATAATATTAATGTATGAAATATAGGATTGAATGTAGAAGACACGATGCAAGAACACATGTACCATAGGAAAAATAGAAAACATGCAAACAAAAAATAGCTGCAATAGAACATGAGCATGGAGATAAATTAATGATCAAAAGAGTATTGTTAAAAATGAAGAAGAAAGAGGAAGAACCTTGTCCAAGAAAAACATTTTTAGAACAAAATGTAAGTCTACATAAAAGTGTTGCAAAATGATCATATATGGAAGAAGGAAAAATAATTTAGTGTAGACGTAAATGGTGCAAAATATGAACTTAAAATGCAAACCACACCCAAATTCTTATTGGGTGCCAAGGATTAAAAGGTCATCAAATCAATGTGGAGGAACAATGCATTGAGGTAACATTTCATATTGGAGAGTATCATGAAGAATTTGTTTGCAATGCAATGCTAAATGATACAGTTAAGGAATACAGGGTAGAGGGAGGCATAGATATAGTTGAGGAATGTAGGGTGGATGGAGACGTTATCTTGGAACTATTAGTTTACAGATCCAAATCTTCTATCTCATTGGCTAGTGCATCAATAACCTAATTTTGGTACTAGATAAGTTGAATTTGCTACTGGAAAGTCTATTGTTGTTGTTGGGAAAACTGAATCTACAGATTTTTGAGAAATACATCTTCATTTTTTTGTTTTTTGTGAAGCATCATGTATGACTCTCAACAAAAAAAATTGGTTGCAGAGAGAGGGAGTGGATACCTATAACGACTGCAAAGACCTGAAGAAGGGAAAATATCTTTGTAATGGCTAAAAAATCCTGAAGAAAAGGGGAGTGAATCCCTTGTGGTGATTATAGGGACCTGGATCTAATACCAATTGATAGATAATGAAATAACATTATATATATATATATATATATATATAGAGAGAGAGAGAGAGAGAGAGAGAGAGAGAGAGA